>LOJH01016391.1:5025-29938 GCA_001685095.1 Ellobius talpinus
ATGCAGGCAGACCTGGTGCTGGAGAAGGAGCCAAGAGTTCTAAATCTTAATCTACAGGCAACAGGAAGTGAACTGAGTGTCACGTTGGGTGTAGTTTGGGCATAGGAGACCTCAAAACCTGTCCCCTCACAGTGACACACTTCCTTCAAGACTACACTCACACCTACAAAGCCACACCTCCTAATAGGGCTTCTCCCTTTGGGTGCCATTTTCTTTCAAATGGCCACAGGGGCCATTCTCATTTAAATCACCATGGATGGCCACAGCAGAAGATGGAGCCTTCACTTCCCTTCTGTCTTCTCTGTGCCTCTCTTAGCCCTAGTTGCAGTTGTATTTTAAAGGAAGCGTGTGTGTGTTTGTGTGTGTGTGTGTATGCATTTATATGTATGCATGGGTGCTAGAGCCTCTTCAGGAGGGCTACACATTTTTTTTTAAATGGGTGAGTCTTCCAGGGAGTTTGGGATTTGTAGGCTGGCTGACTAGTTAGCCCTGGGAATCCTCCTTCGTCTGCCTCCCCAGCATTTCAAGTAGATGCCACCATACTTGACATTTTACATGGTTGCTGGGGACTGAACTCTGTTTCTCATGCCAGTAAACCAAGTTCTTTATGCACTGAGCTGTTGACCTAGCTCCTGAATTTTTCTCTGAAATAACTCTTGGTCTCCCCAGGCTACTTCTGACATCCCCAGGCAGTTCTTTTCAGAGGCCCCAAGTGCCATTGGAGATCTGCAAACCAAGCTATCTTTGTCATTGCTAGCCAGGAACTTGGACATCCAAAGGGACTGGCAATTCCCACTGAAGGTCACACACTGTAAGTGCAAAGTCCAGAAGCAGTAGGGCAGCTGAGTTAGCAAGTGCACACTCCCATGTCTTTGTTGCCCAATGAGAAGCTTTTCCTCCTGCACATCCAAATGTTCCTTCTTAGTCATTTGAGGTGTGGGGTCAGGTGTGCTCCCCAAATATGTCCTTGGTGCCAGGACAGGGCTGTGTCACTAGACTTTATTTGTGTGTTGTGTGAAGTCTCTGTGCGTGGGGGGCCTTTCTCTGAAGGTGCTTCTTGAACAACTGAGTCCTCTCTACTTCAAGCAACTTTGTAAGAAGTCCCAGGAGCTGGTCATACCCATGTCACTGCCCCTTCCTTCTGCCCTTATGCAGAATCGGATCCAGCACCAGGAATTCCAGGTCCACAGATCTCTAAGCCCCTCAAACAACAAAGTGTACTATTGCTTACAGACAGTATGTACACATCCTCCGTATCCGCATCACTAGATTATTTAAGACACCTAACATGATACAGGTATTCATTATGCCATGTTGTTTAACCAGAGACGTGTACACATGCACACACATTCATGTGTGCTTGTGCGTGTGTGTGTGTGTGTGTGTGTGTTCCTGAGGTGCTGGCTTTTATCTGGGCCCAACATTTCCTAGGTGTTAAGTAAACTCTTAATACTTTTATCCTCCATGTAATTACTTCCTAGTTAATTTCTTTTCTGTGGCCTATTTACAAACTGTAATTTAGAGCAAATCCAATTAAAATTCTGAGAGTCACTTGCGGGGGATGGGCGATCCCGCTCTGCCTGCTATTGGGAGCTCATAGGTCTTTTTCCAGCATATGTCCACTTGTGCAGGGTATTTCAAGGGCTGTTTACTGACTAACCGTGGGGAAATCATATGACATGGGGCACCGTTGCTGTTCTGTGCAGTCCACAGCCATCTGGTAACCATTCCCACATCTCCCACATCTGTTCCCATTCCAGCCTAGGTCTCCTGTGAACTAAGGAGTGATTTTCTGACGTCTTCACTCCTGCTGTCTCCATATTTCCGCCGTGTCAATGTAGACTTTATTCACAAGGGTCTGACCATGACCAAGAGCCTATATTGTGAAGTGGGAGGAATTCTGAACTCCCAAGGGGGAGTCAAGGTTGCTGGCAGACAAGACCCCTGGCAGAGTGGTCCGTAGACTGACCATGGGCAGGGAGAGGTCCCTAGGACAGGAAGGGAGCACTGGTGAGTCTGCTTCACTGGCTCTAGTTTAGAGGCCAGGAAGCTGAGGNNCAGGTGGTGCTGCTTTGGAGCAAGCCAGCACCTTGGTTTTGAATAGATTTTAACAGCATGGAGATGAGATGGGAATTTAGTACTGAGATGGCCAGTAATCCAACAGGTGAAAAGAACCACTGTTGAACTCTGCGTTGTCCACCTGTCTGAAGGTTCCCTTTTGTCAGAAGACATGCTGCCCTGCCACTGCTGGCACCTGCAGCCTTCTGTGCCTTATCTGATCCATGCACACAGAAAGGAGAGCTGTGGTTCATCGACATGATGGGAACGTCCCTCCTGGTGTAGGAAGCTGCTGAGAGCTACCTGTTTCGGGGACTCCTGGCCAGAGGCCTTCACTTTCCTGCAGCAGTCAAGTCTTCTGTGTGTCAAGCCCATCCAGGCCATGATGCCTTGTCCTTTCTTCTTAGTCTAGAATAGCCCTGGTCCTGGAGAAATGCTCTATATCAATTCAAGTGCTGCTTGCTTGGACTGCGGCCAGGATTCACCTGGCTCAGTGTCTGAGAAACTTCCAGAGTAAGAATCTCATGGCTTTTTTCTCTTTATAGTGCTCTGGCTGCCCCAGTTCCCCAGCCTCCAGCCTTAAGGCCTCCAGGGTGGATGGGTCAGTTTCTCCAGCATCTATCAACTCTGTCTGGGAAAACTCAATGTTGATCACAGGGGAATTTCAGGGGGTGATCTGTGTGTCACCTGCCTTCCAGGAGCCCCATGCCTGCAGATTGACCCCTGAGCTGCCAAATGAGCAGGGACAGTACTATCTCTCATCTTACTACTTTCCACTGAGTCTGTCTTTAGCAGTTTCAGATGCTTTATAATCTCTTCTCTCTGTGTGTCCTTTTGTTGTTGTTTTCAGCCTAGAATTGCATCCTCCAAAGTCATGCGACACCGAATTCTAGGTACACACCATGAATGTCACTTTGTAAAACAAGAATGTGGAAGAGAGTTGCTGGTCTTCCACAACCCAGCCTTGTGCCAGAACAGAATTTCTCAAGGAAGGGGTCATGTGGGTTAGCATATAATTGGCGTAGGAATTGTTCTTCCTGCCAAATACAGCAGTTGAGTTATGAAAATTAATTAATTGCAAATGTCATTGTAGAAAGATACTGTGCCTTAATGAACAATCCGAAAAAGTCACAGAAGACAGATGTTGACTGAATCTAGGCCCCAGAGAAGAAAGGATTCATCTTCCCTGGGAAAAGTCTTTTGGAAGGACTGGTCTTTGGGCCTCAGAAGACAGGACAGGTACAGCTGGTGGGGGGAGGGGTTAGCATCCTCAGAATTGTCAGGCATGGTTGTCTTAGGAACAGGGACACAGGTGACTGTTGGGGCATGGAAAGAAGTCAAACATGAACCTAGAAGGGCAAAAGAACATTGAGTACATTGATTGAATCTCTGGGTACCACTTGCTGTTAGGTGTAGTCACTGTGTGCCCAGGGCCACCATATGCTGGGAGGAGGTTAAGGTATGGTTGGAGGGCAGGCAGGATGCAAACACACTGGAGAGCAGCCGGTGCCAAGGAATGTGGCCAGGGTGACAGTTTGGCCCCACAGTGAGAATCACAAGGGGCAGCGAGGCTCTCTGGGGAAGTACTGACAAAGCGAAGCCTCAGTGAGGAACACAGACTCAAGGGAAGATGGAGAAGTAGGGAGAAACAGCAGCTGGATGCAGGCTGTGGGGAGAGGAGGGTGAGGATGGGTCATGGGGAAGGGGTAGTGACAGAAGCCCTCTTGGAAAAGCGAAGTTTACAGTTCAAGAAAAAAGAAAAAAAATTGCGTGCTGCTTTATTTGTTTCTTTCAAAGAGTTTCCTTTTGCGGATGGAATGGCAAGGCAGCTCTGTGAGGTGCACTGTTGAGATTGGGGCCAGCACAGAAAGGGCTGGCATGATGAAACTCAAGTTCTCACGTACTCTGGCCCCCTAGAGTGGAGTTTGTTTGTTGTCTTTATTGCCCACGTTTGAGATGTCTTTAGGAAAATAAGCATTATCTGTAGGCAGCTCTGATGGTATCAGTTGTGTGGACGCCTCTCACCGCCCAGCTAGATTCTCACGCCCCTTAATTTTCTCTATCATTCTCTGCAGCCTCACTCCCTGCCCCACTGTCCCTACCCACCCTGGCCAGAGCCCCCGAGGGCTTGCATGAGCTCCTCAAATGAGATGTCATGTTTGTAACTCCTTGTCCAAGCCTGTTCTGCTTGCTTACCATGTCTGTCTTCTGTACCCCACTCCCCCCTCACCACCTCCCTGCTGACTTTACCACCCCCTTCACGTGTCTACTCAGGCCCCTCCTGCCTAGTCGGCTCTTGTCTCCAAACGTTATTTCCCATGGTGAGCACCTCCTGGGCATGGGTGGAGGACGTGTGTAGGTCTAAGAGAAGCTGAATTTAGGGCTAAGCACTTGATTGGAGAGCCATCCACACAAGAAGCCCTGCGGTGGGAGCTTGGGGGTTTGAGGACCTTATTTGAGGAGAACCAGGCAGGATTCAACAAGGTTTCTACAGTGGACATATACTCTCATGTTATAGGCTGCTAAGTTGATATCAAAATTCAGTGGACACTCACAAGGGGAGCATTTTAGAACTCACTGTCAGTGGCACCATAATACCAGTGTCACAATACCCTCCCCCCAGCACCTTATGTGTTAAAGATTTTACATATCAACCATGGGAGAGGAAGTTAATCCCTGTTGTCAGTTGTCACCTATTTGGATCTCAGCTCATTTAAGTGTTGACCCAGGCATCTTCTAAAACCAGAGTAGACAGTCTCCCAGAAATCAGGAGTAGACAGTCCCTCTGAGGCTGCTCTAGGAGTGTCATGGATGTAGTAACTCAGAAGAGCAAATGGTCCCAGATAAGGGAGATAGGACCCAGCACAAGGCAGTGACTCCCAGGGAAATGACTCCTTTGTCTCCCACATCTTCAGCAGACACCAGTTTAATATCTGTGTGTATGGGTCTGCTCCTATGTCTTTCATTTCGACAAGAACATTTGGCATGAGACATAACTTTGTTTTTCAAAATTTTCAGCGCGTGATACAGTATTGTAGTTACATAGGCCATAAAATGCCTGCAGTAGAATACTGTACATCAGTTCTGCTGTTCTTACTCAGCTTATATGGCAAAAGCATATAGACTTGGCCAACAGCAGCCCCATTGCCTCCTGGGAGCAACCATTTTGCTCTCTGCTCCTATGAAGTTTTCTGTTTGTTTTTTTTTTTGAGACAGAATTTCTCTGTGTAGCCTTGGCTGTCCTGGAACTTGGCACTGTAGACCAGGATAGCCTCAGCCTCATAGAGATCTGCTTGCCTCTGCCTCCTGAGTGTTAGGATTAAAGGCGTGTGCCACCACAGCTTGGTGAGGTTTGCTGTTTTACAATCATATATAAATATATAAATCAGTATCTGTCCTTCTGTTCAGCTCTTCTGCTTACTAGGCTTCATGTCCTTAGGTTTCATTCATGTCGTAGCATATGGTAGGTTGTCTTTGCTTCTTAAAATAGCCTTGTTGAGATGTAGTTGACACAGTGAACATGTATATTTAGAATATACAGTTTTGACCTGTATGTTAGGGTTCTCTACAGAAAAAGAGCTGAGAGAATGAATCTAGCTTTCTGTCTTCCCACCTGTTTAATTATCTATCAGTCATAGAAAGGGAATTTATTATAGAGTGGCTTACAGGCTGTGTGGTCCTACTAGTCCAATAACGACAGTCTATCCATGGGAGGTCCAAGGTTAGACGTCTCAGTGGTCTTCAGTAGATGCTGGAATCCTGAAGAAGTAGGCTCGAATGTTGAAGGACTAGACTTGTCTGCCAGAATGAGAGCAAGCAGGCAAAGAATGAAAGGATCCTTCTTCCATGTCCTTTATATAGGCTGCCCGGAGAAGGTGTAGTCCAGATTCAAAGGATCTTCCTGCCTCAAAAGATTTGGATTACAGGTGGTTCTCCCCACTTCAAAGGACTGAATTAAGAAAAAAATGCCTTACAGGTATCCCTAGCTGCTTGGGTTTTAGTTAACTGCAGAGGTAGTCAGGCTGACACAAAGAATAGCCATCATAACATACATGTATGCATATATGGGATCTCTACCACCAAGGCCATCAGCACACTCATCACGAGCCCATGTTTGCTGGTGCCTCTTTGTGGTCCACTCTGTGTTGCTCCCATATGCCTCACCAGGAAAACACTAGTCTTTTTTTCCCCCATTGCTGTGCATTAGTTTTGATTTATTGGATCTGTATGAACTCTTTATCATCTTGAAAATTATTTCACAATTTCACAGGTTTAAATAGAGGATTTTGGTCATTTTCATGTCCTTATCCCCCTCTTTCATCCTCCTTCCCTATCTCCTTCCCTCATTCTCCTCCCTGTCCTCAAAAGCCCCCCTTCTCCTTCTGCTTTTGTACCTTTGTGTGTGTGTGTGTGTGTGTGTGTGTGGCATTGCCTGCCGTGACCGTAGGTGGGAGGGTACTTAATGTATCAAGGAGGACTTACCTGTGGTTATAGCATTGAAGAAAAGGAGCACCTCCCACAACCTCCAGGATTTCCCAATAGAGGGGCCTCACAGGTCCCTTCTTCATCTGTGAACTTTGCCACACCTGAGAAAGGAAATCAAATAGGGTGTCAGCAGATGGGAGATGTCAGGAGCCACCTGACCATGTGGCACACATGGTGATTGTCATCAGGAACAAGACATGCCAGAATGAGACTGAGTAGAGCAGACACCACGCTGAGCTCTTTTGTGAGGCCAGGAGGCTCTCACTGAGAGACATTCTAAGAAACACCTGGCCGGTGTTCTTCAAGATGTCAGCATCAGGAGACAAAGGAAGCTTGAATTGCTGTCTCAGAACAAAGGAGACAATTAAATACACAGTGTGTCCCTAGCAGGGGCCCAACCCAGAAGGTGGATGTTAGACAACTGGTAAACCTTGAATA
Source organism: Ellobius talpinus (assembly GCA_001685095.1). Taxonomy (NCBI): domain Eukaryota; kingdom Metazoa; phylum Chordata; class Mammalia; order Rodentia; family Cricetidae; genus Ellobius; species Ellobius talpinus. The sequence continues at coordinate 12,007 of LOJH01016391.1, forward strand.
AGCCTTGTCATTCATCCGCAGAAGGGCAGTAATGTTGGTTTCCTGCTTTTCCATTTCACAGTTGTTACACAAGCCATTTACATTTGGAGAAACCAAGGGTAGGCATCCAAAAATTCTTGTCTCTGCTTCTACATTTTTATGAATCTGAAATTTTCTCGAGATACAAGTGCGAGAACAATTTTAATAGCTGGAAACAATGTCAGCACAGCTGACCTTTGCCAGTCCTTTACATGATAGGTTGTTTAATTGTTTCCCAATGTCCAGATTAGAAAATGAAGAAGGCTATAGGTGGGAGGATGGATGAAGATACGTTACATAAATGAGGGCAGGGGTGGCTATATTTACATCAGGCAAAAGAGACCACAGAGCTAAAGCTGCTAGGAGAACAAGAAGCTGATTATATAAGCATTACGCTAGAAAAGCGAATTCCAAAGGAAGCTCTTACTATAGTGAATATACACGCGCCCAACATCAACACACCTGTATATGGCCACGCAAACACTGATAAGCTGAAGGGACATGCAGCAGTACAATAAGACCAAGAAGCTTCAATATCCCACTTTCAACAGTGGGTAGCATGCAGACAGAAAATCAATGGGGAACCGACGGGGATTTGGCTCAGCCCATAAAGTGTTTGTTACTTAAGTGTAACAAACTGGGAATAAGTTAGATTCCCAGCACACACATACAAAGCCAGGCCTGGTGGTGCCTTTGTAACCCCAACAGCAGAGAGGCAGAAGCAAGATCTGTGGGACTCACTGGCTGGCCAGCCTAGCTCAGCAAGCTAGGTCCAGGCCCCAGTTTTGTATATTTCGGTCCATTATCCGTTGGGTCTGTTGCTTTGGGCGTGTGCTGAAGCCACTCCTCAGTAGGAGTAGAATGTGTTAGAGTGACCTGCTCCTCCCATGTCCAGGAAGCAGAGAGAAGCTGTATATCTTTGATGACCTGAAGCCATCCTTTAGCTCTTAAGTTTCTGCCACCCCTGAACAGTGCCATGTTAGGGACCAAGGCTTTAAAGCCTTAAGAAATTTCTGAAGAAATGGGCATTTTGGGGCTTTGTATCGAGGCCACAGTACATTCGTGGTCATAGCCCAAGGTAGCCAAAGGCAGTGCTTTCAGGAAGCGAGCTGAGGAGACTTCTCATAGGAACTCCCAAGCAGCCTTGCCCTTTGAAGATGCATTGCGTGTTCTAGTTGCTGCTGTGTGTATGGCTTCAGTCCAAGCTCTGGCAGGGCCCATGGTTTAGGCTGGATCTAGTGTTGCTGATCACTGTGCCCCTGACACCTGATGGCCCTGGGTTTTTTGACCTTTCCTTAGGCCCTACCTCATCCTGGGTAATGGAGAATGGTCTGTGCTATTTTTACTTTTCATATCTGATCCCACTTTGGGCAGAAACCGGTGGGGGAGCAGTTACCTACTCACATCTGGCTTCGCTCTGTGGTACCCCAGACTAACTGCCCCAGCTGCTTTAGACTAACTCCCTCCATATCTAGCCCCTCTCTGGCTGATTCTCAGGGCTTTCCTGTGCCAGGTGGGACTCTCCAGAGAACTGAGAAGGTTGGGTGTGTGTTGCTGGAGCCCACCCAAGCCAGCCCCATCCCTCTTTCTTTTCCCTTCTCCAAAGGGAAGTCTTGCTTTCTTCCTCACAGTTTCTTTTCTGGACCTGTGTACCCCGGCTCCCCCATGACTACCCCCTCTGAATTGAGATCTCCAGCTCTCCCAGCCAGTCCTGCCTCCTGGAAGAATGAGTGGCTCGCCGTTCACAGCTCCAGTCTTGTTCCATCCAGGGCTACTCTTAGCACATTGAAATATGAGACCGCCCCAATGTGCTGGAAGTGGATGTATTGAGGGTCACTGCCATGTTTCTGGAAGTGGCCCACAGCACCCGGGAACTTGTATTTCTGCACATGCAGGCTAGGGAGAAAATGCTGCAGGAGCTGCCTTTGCCCCCAGGGCCCCAGGAACTAGATCTAGCTTCTCCATATCCCTGACTGAGAAGCGGAGCAGGGAGAAGCAGTGATAGTCTGTCTGATGCAGGATAGGGAAGTCCCAGGTCTCTCTCTAAGACAGGCACAGTCGGTGGTGCAGGAGTATTTTGGCCACTTGAGAGCCATTTCCTAGGCTGTGGGTTTTCTGTTGGCATAGCAGTTGCACATGAATCTACCGATATTTCAACTACTGTCTGCAGTCCCACGGCCCTGCAGTCAGCACCCCACTGGCCACTGAGGTTGCAGCCCAGGGGAACTAAGTCTCTATTGTTCTATTTACTAATAAAGACTCAAGAGTCAGATATTGGGGTAAAAACATGATGGATCAAAGAAGTGGCAGAGTGGTGACCGGCTGTCCTCTCCACATTTCCCAGATTGAAATCCATTCAATCTCTAAATTTTTCCCTACTCTTTCCTGTAGGTCTTCTCTATCTGTATTTCTGGCTTCCCTATGTGTAATTCTGGTCAGCTAGTCACTGGCTCCGCCCTCTTATTCAGATTTAACTTTATTAACACAGCCTTGGGGTGTCACAGTGCGATCAAATATCCTGTAACACTAGGTTTTTGGGTGTATATTTTCCTTCCACAGAACAGACCTTGTAAATGTGTCTCTTATTTTGAAGACTGAAAAATAAATGAGGGTCAGAGAAGGGAACAGTGTGCTCATGTTTGTCCCACGAGCTCTGAGCTGAGTATATGTTCTTTAAGTTATAATAATTAGAAAATCCAGCCCTTATAACCTATAAATGTGTGTTGGGGGGCACTGCATAAGTCCCCACTCTCTTGTGTGATTTTGAAAATGCAAATGGCAGCCTTGTGCTTTTGGTGGCAGGGCTGTGCCATTGCCGGGTTCCTCTCAGAGCTGATGATGAGAAGCCTCAGAAAGGTCTTCCAAGGCAATGGGCATCTCGGACTGCCATTAGAACTTTATCTCCTTGAGGAAGGAGGGGAGGAAAGAGAGTGGCCCAATGATTTTTGAGGAGCCCAGGGCACAGGTCCTGTTTATCCTGTGGCCTGGGGTCAAGAACTGAAGAAAAAGGAAGTAAGCAGAGCATGTGTGAGCATTCATTGCTCTCTGCTTCCTCACTGTGGACCACGTGACTGGCTTTGCCGTGCTCCCGCCCTTCCGTGCCTCTCCACTGCGATGGACTGTGCCCTCGAATCGTGAGCTGGAGTTTGCCCTTTCCCCCTTAAGTAGTCAATTATTTTGACACAGCAGCAACACAAATAACTGGTACACTCCCTTAATGCTTTGCTTGGCATTTTGGCACAGCAACAAATAGCGTAACTAATGTTCTCTTCTTCCTTCCTTCCTCCCTTCCTTCTTTCCTTTTCTTTTCCTTTTTGAGATGGTCTCATTTTATCCCAGGCAGACCCTCAGAATTGCTATGTAGCTAAAGATTCCCTTGGGCCTCCCTCTTGGGTCTCCCTTCTCCCTTTTCTCTCTATCAGTAGTAGAGAGGGACCTCAGGTACCTTGGTGGTACCATGGCCCTTGTTATGGAGGTGAAGCCCTGCATCTCATTTATTTTAGTGCTGATCCCCTGGGATGGCTTACTGACTCATCACTAATCCTAGCTTCCATTCGGTTTAGTGTTTTCAGCCTACATCCTGTCTTACTCGTTTGTAATCTACACTATTTAGCTATTCTTGGTCTTCACAGTAAATCTGTCTTAGGTGAATGTAATTAGAAATGCATATTTTGCACACAGGGATATCTTTTTTCTCCTTCGCAGCTGTGCATTTAAAAAACCGCATCTGTAGACTATAAAGTTCCTGTTTTTAACAGGAGCCATTCTCTCAGAAACTAGAAACCGTAATCCACTCAAAGCCCTGACTACCAATGCTGAAGGTGCTTCTTTTGTTCCTTCACTTACTCCATGAGTGTTGATCAGCCTTGATCACTGGGCTGTGTGCCAAGCCCAATGCTAGCAATGGGGTGGGGATGGGGGGCATTGTGCCTTGGAGGAGTTATGGAGGGTGGACCTGGCACTTACCTAGGCTTTGATCGTAAGCAATGGCTATCTGTTAGTAGAGCTTTAAATGGGCAGATGTGGGATTACAGCAGGTCATTGGATTCAAAGGCTGTGTGTCTGGCTGTTAGTTATTTAGCTCTGACTGAGCCCAGCTAGTGTAACTGTAAAGGGGTCCCTATATCCATGCCAGGGCATTCTCAGAAATAGTAGAACTCTTTAGAAAAAGGAGTCTACAGAGAAAAATGTAGAGCTCAATAAAAATCAATATAAAAAAGAAGAAGAAAAAGGAGCCTAGCCATCCTTGGCGCACATGTGTCCCCAAGGCAGTGCCTCTACACACCCCAGGTGTTTGTGGCTATTTGTAAAGCCAAGGTCCACGCACACTTGTTTTGCTAATGACTTCCCCAGGTTTATTTGGAAACTCTTCCATTGTGAACTGGAAAGAATAATAGTGAAGCTCCATGCTGTTTTTCTCTCCTTTTGAAAGTCACTTAAGGAGTTTATTCCTGCTTGTTCTTCATCAGAGACTCCTTAGCAGCAGGTGACATTTTCTGAAATTACCCATGGCCTTTGACATTGCTATAATGTTACCAACACCCATTCCATTCATGTTGCCCAGTTGTTCCCAAACTTTAAGTCGCTGACATTTCCTTGTCTGTCTGATAAAGGCACACACCCCTTCCCTTCATTCCAAGACCCATTCTCTCCATTTGCCTTTGGTGTGTTCAGCTGACTGAGGCCTCTCTGGGTGGGTGATGCTCCACAGAGCTCTCCCCGGCTCCTCCATGTGGGTTTGGTGTGATGCAGTAGCCCGGGTCCTGGGTCCACAATAGTCACTTCTTTTTTGCATCTTCATTTTAATCAATTGAAGAGCAAGGTTGCCAACCGGAGCTAATTAATTTAATATGAGGTGTTGGAGAAAGTTTGAGAGCTCCCCCCACCCTGCCCTCTGCCCCAGTATGCTGCCTGTGCTGTCCAGACAGCTGCGGGCTATTAGAACACCTGCACTGGGCTGGTCAGTGGTGGCACACGCCTTTAATCCCAGTCCAGAGGCAGAGGCAGAGGCAGGTGGATCTCTGAGTTTAAGGTCAGCCTGATCTGCAGAGTGAGTTCCAGGACAGCCAGGGCTACACAGAGAAGAAACCCTTTTTTGAAAATCCAAACCAAAACAACAACAACAAAAACACCTGCACTGTGGGACCCTTGCCCCTCACAATGATTGTACATTTGACAATATACACGTGTATTTTTTTTGCCTTCTAGGTAGAATGCACAAATGTTGATATGGCTCTGCGATCTGCCTTTGTCAAGGTCTAGGGATGGACACTGTTGGAGATGGGATTTGGAGTGTGTTTGAGTGGAGGTGGCTCTGGGACTCTTTGAGGCTGAGGATCCATCTTCCTTTGTTTGGGGGCTGGTCATCAATGCAGTTTGTGTTGATCCATGAGGTCAAGCATGTACGGTTTACCAGATTTATATTGCATGTTAGCTTGACAGTTATTGAAAACAAGTCGAGCCCCAGCATCAAAGATTCCTCCCTGTGAATGTCTGATAATTTCAATAAACTTGGTTTTCCTTGTAGCCTGCAATACCTTTCACAGAGCCCTCTAATACTGAGTGTATAATCAGGGGTGACTTTCTTCTGTAGATGGAAGGTCATGTCCCTGAAAGATAGGTTGGGTGTGGGTGTTGGGTGTGTTCTCTCATTATGCCCATAAATGACCTTGCCATTTAACCACTGGCACTAGGGGTACAGAGATGCAAGGTTGTCACCTAGTGCCCTGAGAAGTACTGCTGGCACATACTTCCGCCAAGCCAGGACTGTTTAGATAGTCATGGGGTGGGGGCCTCAGGTGGTGAGCAGTCAAAGGCGGACTGGGCAGCTGGTCTTGAAAAGCTTTCATGTTCATGTTCTTCCTTCTCTTCATGCCCATGGGGTGTCAGCAGAGGAGCTGAGAAGAGCGTGATAACCCCTCAGTTGAGCTTCTAGGTTCTCAAGGTTGCTGTGGCTTCATAGCACATTCAGCAGAGACAGTACCATGTGATGCTGGTGGTGGGTTCCTACCTCTGGGAAGTGGATATGACGTTTTAGCTGATCTCTGAATTCCTGTGTCCAGCCTTGACTATCTCTCAAGGGTTGTGGGTGGAATCATTTTGGAGCTTCCAGATCATGGAGGTATTCAATGAAGAAATGAACAAAGACATCAATGGAGATGACCCTGAGAATTCCACAGCCATTTTTTCCTGAGCTGAATGCATCTCTGATCCCAGGTGCTTTATACCTAGATCATTGTCCTGCAATCTCCATCATAGTGTGTAGAGACATTGCTGGTCACATGGCCCAAGACCTGACTGTGATATGCTGACAGAGTGGGGCTCAGAATAGATGCTCTGAGCTTCCCATTCACCTTTTCATAGGGAAGGGTCTGTTCCATGGTTTAATGTCTAGAAACCAAGTACAAATTGAAATATAGGAGCCATATTTACTATTTAACTATTTAGTGTATTGAGTCATTTTCTTTTCTCTAAAAAGTGGGTGATGGCGATTTTATATATATATATATAAATTATATATATATTCTGTCATATATATATCATATATATGACAGAATCTCCCAGAAGCAGGAATGTGGGTTCTATGGAGAGAGTGCAGCCTGCTGTGTGCCTCTGAAGAGGATGTTCTTCACCTGGCCCTGAAAGTGAGAACCCTTTAGGCACATCCTGGATCCTGTCAAGGAGGTCAAATCATTCTCTTATCTTTCCACAGTGCTTTATTCTCACTCAACCCTGACACTGTTGTGCTTACCCCAAGGGCTGTCGAATGAGGACAGGCTGTCTCTCTTAAATCAATTACTGTGTACCTTGCTTCAAGTGTGTCTAATTGTCCTTTGGAGAGAAGTGACAGGGGTCACATGTCCATTTACATACACTCTGTGCTCTTTGGTTGTTACTAGGGAAGTCATGTTGGCTCTTATTGACTCTGGGATGAGGGAAATGCTTCTACGATGCTTTCCTAGCCTCCTTTGCAGTGAGGACCTAGAAAGAAGCCCATTCATGCTCTCAAGCCTATAGGAGCATCAGGCCCTGCTCTAAGTAGCAGAGAGACATGTCATCCCTCCTCTTGGAGGTGAAAAAAGGAGCCCTGAATTAGTTACCATCTCATGTTGTAATAAAACACCCGGTAAGAAGACACTAAAGGCAGGGTTTGTTTTTACTCTGTTTTGGGGTACAGTCTTCCCTGGGGAGAAGCCTAGCAGCAGGATTTTGAGGCAGCTGGTCACATTGCATCTGCCAGGAAGAAGGGAGCAAGGCATTCTTCATTCTTTCTGGTGCTCAGCTCAACTTCTCCCTTAATTCAATCTAAGCTCCTTCATAGGATGGTGTCACCTACATTGTGGTGGGCATATTTCAATACAGTTAGCCTGTTGAAGGGAGCTCATTTGTAGGTTCCCAGCTGCTCAGCTCCGAAATAATCACACAGAAACTATATTATTTAAATCACTACTTGGCCCATTAGCTCTAGCTTCTTATTGGCTAACTCTTACATCTTAATTTAACCCATTTCCATTAATCTGTGTATTGCCATGTGGCTTACCAGGTAAAGTTCTGGCATCTTCCAGCTATATGGCTATATCGCTTCTCTCTGGCTCTGCCCATCTTTCTCCCAGCATTCAGTTTAGTTTCCCCCCACACCTACCTCTGTTCTACCCTATCAGGCCAAGCTAGTTTTTTTATTCACTTATGGTAATCACAGCATACAGAGGGGAATCCCACATCATTAGCCTAATCTAGACAATCTTTCATAGGCATCTTCAGTCTTGTTCTTCAATGATTCTAGAGTCTATCGAGGTGACAGTCCGCATGAGCCATCACAAGCATGTAGAGCCAACACTGACATAGCCCCTTCCTGTGCTGGACATTGTGATGAGTCCACCTTCCCATTCTGATGTCACTGTCTCCATGACATTATTATCTTCTTCCTTATCGTCCTGATTGAGCAGGAGGGAGTGATGCAGAGCAACAGTGGCACAAAAGACAGGGAGCTAGGGCAGGGAGCTCTGCAGAGAAGCTTTAGAGAGGAGGGGCCTGGTGCTTTTGGACCAAGTCAGAACTTGATGGCTGCACTGAGTAGGGGACATGAAGTAGGATAGCCTTAGCAGCTTTAGCACTTGCTTAAGGCACACATGTATATGTGCGTGCGTGCATGCGTGTGTGCCTGTGTGCGTGTGTGTATGAGTGTGTGTGCGTGCATGTGCATGTGTGCATGCGTGCGTGCATGCGTGTGTGTGTTTGGTTATGCTGACACCTAAGACCAGGGCAAACAGGCAGGGATTGGGAAGGGCTAAGGACAGCTATGATAAAGTCTTATCCATATCTGGGTGCCTGGGGCCAGTGATTTTTAGTGTAGGAGGCAGCTGTTAATTCTATATATGATCCTTTGGTGCCAGTACCTGATTGCCCTTCTCTCTGTCAAACGCCGACCCAGTAATAGCAATATTAGCTAGCATTTAGAGCAGTCTTCCCAATGCCAGGCACAGCTCTAGGTGCGTTTCTAACACCAGCTGCCTTATCTTTCTGATACCCAGATGAGGAAGCCGCCTATCACATCTCTCACCAGGCAGCTGGGCAGGCAGTGATGGCCAGCCCTGAGCTGGGCGGTGGAGTCTGCTGCCATGGCCCAGACTATTAACTCTTAGTCTCTGTTGCTCCAGATGTGCTTTGTAAAACTGGATTACTCAACATGGCAAACGTTTCGTGGTTAGCAGGAGCACTGAACAGCATACAATGAGCGACTTGCCCTGTGGTCTGTTTCAGGGAATATAATGCAGTGTCTCTAAAGGGCTGGGAGTTGGTTGGAACAAAGTCTGCTGTCTTGGGTCCCCTAGGCTATGCAGCTGTCTCTGCCTGGATACTGGTTCTCTTGCCTTGACTTCTCTTTGTCCATCCACAGCCCGTGTATCATACTGTCTGCACCACACATTTGTGGGGTTTTCAAACTTGATGATGTCCCAGTCCTAAGTATTAGGTCCTCTATAAACTGTCCGTCTCTTCTTTCTATCCTTTATTTCTGGGTTTGCCATTAAAATCTTGAAGAAGGCCAAGCCTCTGTGTTCCTTTCCACTCAGTCTCCGGTTTTCCCGTTGTCTGGTTTCTCGGTTAGTTCTAATACCACTTTCACATGTCCGCGGAGCCAGACTTGATGTTCATGCCCTTCATCAGCCTCCTGAGCATAGTTCTTCTCCAGCTTGCATCCTCTCATTCCCCTTGTTCTGTGCCACCTCCTGCTCCTATGTCACAATGTTCTCTGCCTCCACAGACACCGCCTGGACTCTATCCATCAGGGGCAGCGGCTCAGCCCAGTCTGTTTGCCACGCTCCTGTGGGGCTACTCTGTCACTGCACAGGGCTTATCCCCCACCTCTAACACTGTCTCTCCGCAATTTCCTGTGTCTGGGACATTGTTCCAGGTCCTGCAGGGCTGGCATCCTTATCTTTCCTTCTACTTTCACCTCGGATGGCCGCATACAGGAGGTCGACCCTGCCTGTTAGAAAACTCGCACCTTCTGCCTCTACCTCCTGAGTGCAGGGACTATAGGTACTGCTGGCACTGTCTCTCCCACCCCGACTTCTCCCTTCTTTTTAAAAAATACATTTCTGCTCAGTGGTAACAACACTCGCTTTTTATCCTAGCACTTGGGAGACAGAGGCAGGTGGATCTCTGAGTTCAAGGCCAGCCCACAAATGAGGACAACCAGAGCTATATAGAAAAACCCTGTCTTGAAAAACAAAACAAAACTGAACAACAATAACAAACAAAAAATCCCCAGAATTCAAACACAGTGCCCAGTGTGGAGAGAGAAACTCTTGTGGGTGATGAGACCTGGGTTGTTTATCTTTTGTCTTTTGTCCAGGTGTCTGTCCATTGTCTTCATCCAAAAACTAACTTGATCATTGGGTCATCTTTGCCCTTGGTCAAAACCAATTACTTGTGATAGTTTGGGTCTACTTTTGGAGTTGTTATTCCCATCTATTGATTTGCTGGTCATAGTCAATATAAGAGGAATAAAATAAAGATAATTTCAAAGGCAAGGGTGTTAGAACTGAGGCAGCAAACTGAGTTTATCCAATGACAATGACACAAAACACATACTTAATATAACAAAATGACTAGGAGTCTGGAAGGAAGAGACAGGTCAAGAGAAATGCTGGAAGGACATGAATAAATAATTTAAAGAAAGACACAATAATGGCCCAAGTATACAAAAAGATGCTCAATTTTCATAACAAGAGAAATGTCATTTAAAGTGGAGAGTGTTCTAATTGTCACACTGTCAAAATTTGGGCAAAAATTATTGCTCAAAAAAATCATACTTTCGGAGTGATTTTATATTTTACTATTTTATTTCATACTAAGGTTGTAACTGGGGCCTCTGATTGGCAGGTAAATGCTGTACCACTGAGCCATACCCCAGTCTTGGCTCCCAAAGTTTAGAGAAAGAAAAGGTCCCGGTGCTGCTCTCTGCTCTGCTGTGGTCTACAGGGCATCTGCTCCTGCATTACCTTATAGTCTTTGCTGCTCACCACACACACATGTTGGCGGAGGACTCATCTGGTCCTCCAGCCTCTAGCCTGCTTCCTTTCCTTGGCACCAGCTCTAAAATACTCACTTGGGTTGCTGATAGCCCCTGGCCTCTTCCCCACCCCTTTCTCTACTCCAGATTCTATTTCTCAACCAGCACAGGTCCTCCGGGTCTCCTGAACTGGACTGTGCTGAAGGCTGCCGGTGCTCAAACCAACCCGTACATTATCGTGGCTGCGCCATTTCATTTGTAGCTGCATGGTATCTTTAAGGCATAATTAACACCGAAGAGAGATTTTGGCCAAAAGTGCTTATTAACTATAAAGTAATGGTATGACTTTCATTGGTAGGTTTCCCTGACCCCCGATAGACTGCTGTGCTGGTCTGGTGGCAGGAATGAGCCCCAGCCGGTGGCTCCCTAAGTGGACTGCATCCCAGCTGTTGCTCTTTTGCCATATCACAGAATGAATCTGCGGTGACAGGTTCAATTGAGGTCTTCAGAAATTAGAGACCTGCTTATACTTTTAAATAGGTTGCGATGTGTTGAGGGTGGTTGTTTCTTTTTCCTCCCGTAATAGCTTCAGTTATATTAGAGACTATGGAACATTAGATTAGTAATACAAAACGAACAATAACAGTTCTGATAAGAGCTGATCAAAATCTCGGGCAGTATCTGTCAGAACACTCAGATTCTGAGCGAGGATATTGAACTAGAGAAGCTAAAGGCCTTTTCCAAGGTTATGTGCAATTTTAATTACTGTCAGTCACAGGCTCTCTCTCCATTCTTTGATGTGCAACCTGGGATTGCGAGGCCCCACCTAAGTCTCCTACAGATTCCACGGTTGTCCCACACCTATTTGGTCAGCATTAAACATTGTTTAAATGTTTACAAATGATTGTGTGCCTCTTAATAACACTGGTGTCCAAAATCCGGTTCACTGGGTGCATCTTACATTCTTTGCAGTGCAGCCTCAGACACTGAAGCCTCACGGGTTTTGGCAAAGGTGTGACCTGGATGGCCATCCCCACCACTGGGATGTGGAACACCCCATGACCCCAGAAAGCCAAATCTTCTCCTGTCTCTACTCCCAAGCAACTCTGATCTCCTTACTGAGACTAAAGATTGACCTTTCTAGTGTCCAGTGTGCTCTTGGGTCAACTGTTCTCAGAATAGCACATCTCAAGAGTCACCCATGCTCCTGACACCACTCCCTGTTCCATTTCACGGGGTGGAGGAGGCAAGCATTCTTTTTTACAGGCATGCTATAAAACTGACTAACCATTCACCCATTCCTTACTGGATACTGGTTATTTTCAGTTTCGAATTGTTGTCAATCATTTCTCCAGACATATTTATATTCATCTTCATGTGGATAGATGTTTTTATTTTCCTTGATGTGAGTTTTATTGCTCAATCATAATATAGGGATTACAGATTTAAGTTACAAGAAATTACTTAATCATTTCTCAAAGCAATTGTGCTATTTTTGCAGTACTACCAGCAGCACGTGAGCATTTCAGTAGATTTCTTAAGATTTTTTTTTAATAGGATGATGTCTCGGAACTGTTTTATCCCTTTCCATAGACACCTTTAATTGTTTGACATTGAATTCACATATTATGTAATTATGTCTAAATGTTTGGTGGAAATGTTTAGTTACTTACCGTTAAGTCTGGCTTTTCATTGAGGTTTTAATGGTACATTTTATAAAACGTAGCTTTCCATGTGTTATTTGCTCCATGTTTTAAAAAGTGTAGATGGTTTGAATGTTGCATCTGCTTTTGCTGTTGATTGTGTGGCATACTTTTCCTTTCTGCTGACCAGTTGTTAACTATAGTGAGAGACAGTCACAAGTTGATCTCAATGATTAAGCCATCCTCGTGTTGCTGAGATAAGACTCATGTGGTCATGATGTATGATTCATTTTATATAATTTAAAGGTTGATTCATGAGTACTTTGTTAGGAATTTTTACAGTTAAATTTATCAAAAATACTAGCCTTAAAGTGGTTTTCTTATAAAGTCTCTGCTTCAGCATTTGAGTAATACTGGTGAAAAATGGGACTGTTTTTCAAAGAGTGTGTGTGTGTATGTGCATATGTGTGCTATAGCATGCAGGTGAATGTCAAAGCACAACTTAAAGGAGTTAGTTCTCTTCTGTGAACTTTGTGAATCAAACTCAGGTTGTCAAACTTTGATATCAAATGTGTTCATCTACTGATTCACCCTGCTGGCCTTCTCCATCCTTTTTTCTCAAACACGTATGAAATTGACATTTTTCTAAGCCTGATGTTTGATAAAATATTCTGGGTGAACAGCTGCATATCAGGCTTCTTTTAGCGATGCTTTTCATGTGAGTTCAGCCCCAGATCATCCTGAAGTTCTTGGTTTTCTACTTCTCTTTGTTTCTGTTTGGGAAGGAGTGCTTATTGGGCATAAATTGCTGTCAATGTTGGCCCAGAGTTCATCTTCCTTTCAATACTTTTGCTCTCTGTGGGATCTGAGGCTCATTTTTATTATTGACATTGGAATTTTGGAATTTTGCTTCCTTTTTCCTTGACTAACTTGAGAAGGATGTGTACCTTTCTTGATAGTTTTAAGAAGTTGCAGTTGATTCTGTTTTTTGTGAGGGGGAGGCTGGGGTGGGATTATTGATATTAATTTAAGAATTGTTTGTTTTTGTCCTCTTTCTTAACCTCTTGTTCCTTTGCATCTTGTTCTTGGCCACCAGAGGTTTCATACATCACGACACTTAGCTTTGGCAGTGCAGGTAACAGCTTATCTCAGATATGGCTGGGCTCAATTACTTACTAACTTGAGCATCCTCAGGCCAACAGTGTGTCACCTACCTTCTTTACTGTCATGGCTTCTGCCCATAGTGGACATCCGTCCATGTCAGCAAGTGAATGGTAGATGGGTGAATGAATATTCTTATGAGTGATTTTCTTGAATGGTGGGGCAAGGGGGTGGGTAGAATGACCAGTTAGATAGCTCTGTTTTGAATTTTGGGTTTATGGACTAGGCTACACAGAACCCCTAACTATACAGAACCTTGCTGTGATTGCTAGTTTTAATTGTCAGCTTGAACAATCTAGAATAATTTGGTAAGAGGGTCTCAATGAGAGATTGTCTCAATCGAGTTGGCCTGTAAAGTGTGCCTGTGGAGAATTATCTCAGTTGATGTGTAAAGACTTTATCCACTGTGTGTGCACCATTCCCTGAGCAGGGGATTCTGAACTCTAAGACTGGAGAAAGTGAGCTAATCAGAGCATGCATGTATCTATTCTTCCTGTTCTCTGTTGACAGAGGTTTTTGTCCTGCCCAATCCTGCAGCCTTTCAGTCCCAAAGAAACATATTGAAGTCTACATTAATTATAAACTGGTTGGCCTATTAGCTCAGGTTTTTTTTAATTAACTCATAACTTATATTAGCCCATAACTCTTGTCCGTGTTAGCCACGTGGCTTGGTACCTTTTATCAGCGAGGCAGTCTCATCTTGATTCCTCTTTGTCTGGATGACGACTGCAGACTGAGCCTTTCCTCTTTGCAGAATTCTCCTGTTCTGGTCACCCTGCCTATACTTCCTGCCTGGCTACTGGCCAATCAGTGTTTCATGAAAATACAAGTAACAAATCTTTACAGGGTACAAGACCATTGTTCCACAGCAGCTCTCCTCTTGATTGCGGATGTGACTAGCAGCTTCAAGTTCCTGCTGCCTTGATGCCCTTAGTGATGGACTGTGACATGGAATTGTGAGCCAAGCTATTCCTCCAAGTTGCTTTGGTCAGGGTTGTCACAGCAGCAGGGGAAGAAACTAAGACACCTGCCTCTGTAGACAGCACCTTCCCCACTATAGGAGCTGGGCACAGACCACTCAGTTTAGTGTTTTACATATACAGGTGCTCAATAAAAAGTTGCCACTTAGAGACCCTTATATTAGCCTGAAAACTCAGTTTTACTGTGCTTTGAAAACAAATATTTCTTTTTTAGTTCCTTGCTCATTGCAGCCTTCTATAAGTCTTCTCTCAAACTGAGGACTGAGACGGTGTTCTGTCCTCATATGGATCATATGATGTCTAAGAAGGACAGCTCAGTGCTGCCTTTCCTTGGCTCTGTACATCCTGTGCCTTTTGCCTGTCAGCCTGCTTTATAGTTTCATTAAAATACTCTAATTTCACCAGACTGAGGCTGCTTTTTATTTCTTTTTTCTCCTTTTAATCATTAGGAGGGAAGGCAGCAATACTCAATTTCACCAAACCCTTTCTGTGCTTGATTTTTATAACTTAAATGTCCCTCCTCCATTAATTATATCTTTTCTTTGGTTCTCTGTAAAGACACAACCAATTCCAAGAAAATTGGAGCATGGGCTATTTCTTTCTTGTTCCCTGGAGTTGACAGTTATCTTCCTTTGCACCTTTTGTTCACCGCTGGGTGATTTCTCTCCTACAGTCCTCTCTGGAGGATGTTTTCAAGTTGGGCTTGTGTGTCATGACCCTTGTTTTTCAAGGCCTCCAGAGACTCTCTCTGTTTCCTTGAACACTGTGCCTGTGGTTGAAGCAAGGAGCCACCTTCTTGCTGGTTGATAGCTTGACTCGTTTGTCCATGTGCAGATTTGTTCCTATATCCATGCACTCAGCACTAACTGTGCTTCCTGAGGTCAAAGGCCACATTCACCTCAACCAAGCCCAGATCCTTGCACTCAAAGGATAGCTGGGAGACTTCATTAGCTAGCTAGATTCAACTATACTCAGAATTGACAAAAGATATCTTGTGTGATTTCATGGGCTCTAGGACATATTTGCAAGAAACCAGTAGCTCTTTAGAGTTGATGGGTCTGTGCTTCGGGCTGATGGGAGCAGAAAGAGAAGCTGCTCTTGAGACTTCAGTGAGTCTCAAGTATGAGTGTTAAATTTAGAAAAAGACCTGTTTGACGAAGTACTTTGTTAGTAAAGAAGAGGTGTGGGTTGCCGTGGGTGGTCAGAAAGAGGGATTTTAAAGTGGGTAGAGAGGTCTGTGACAGCATTGTTGGCATCACTGGCTTGATTGACACCCATACACATGGACATGAAGACAATTTGAGTGGTGGGAGGCAGAGGAAACAATGAGCTTACTCAAGTGGGCGTGAGAACTTGAATGGGCATCACTCCAAGGAAGAGACACAGTAGGTTTACAATCACAAAAGAGAAGAGGCCTGCATTAACCTAACCTGCTTCACCCGTAGGATGGCTGTTACCACAAAAACAAAAAATGAGTATCAGTGAGAACAAGACCAGAACCATGTATGTGCTAGCTGAAGGGTCAAGTGGTGTGTATTGCTGTGGCAAATGATCTGGTGATCCTTCAGAAAGCAAATGTAAACTAAATGGTCAGTGCAGAAATTTCACCCTCTGCATGCCCCAAACAGACAAAAGTGAGGCAGGGACATCTGCCTGCCTCTGTCACAGCAGCATTCTGCACTAGACCCACAGGGTTGGAATGAGCCTCCTGCTCATGGATGAAACATCCCTGGTGGCCAGGCCACACAGTGGGGAGTGCTCCCTTTTAAAAACAGGAGGTGATCTGGTACAAACTGTGGGTGGGCCAACCTCAAGAGCATTATGATAAATGAAATAAGCCAGTCACAGAAGGCTTGATTACCCAAGGCTCCCAGAATAGTTAACTGCCTTGAGAGTGGATGCAGGAGGTGTGCCAGGGACCAGGATAAGGGGGCACTGGGATGTGGAATTGGGAAGGTAGTGTGAAGTGGGTTGAGAGGTTTCTTTTGGGAAGACAAGGAAGGTTCTTCAGATGTTGAATGGTGACCATGTGTCAACAGGGTGATATGCCATGCTAAGGAATTAAGTGAAGGAGTTATGTGGTGACTTGGGTAGGAATATTTTCTCCCAGTAAATCATCCTTTGGGTTGAAGGTTTTTTTTCTCCCTCCAAACAAATAGAGCCTTTAAAGTTCAAAAATCATGACAAGAAATGCTCATTTCTTCCCGTTCTAAGCCCTGTTGCTGGTGGGTTACTGGATGGGCAAGGTTACATAAAGGGCAAAGAAATTTATTTAGTGTGTTTTCTTTCTGATTCTTCCTGAAACTCTAAGGAGGTCAGTACTAGTTATGTCCCCATTTAATGGTTGGTGCTGAGGCTGAAAATGCTAAGCCATAGTGCCATGCCATAGATTGATGGTGCTAAACCAGATTTTATTGGTGACCTCCACCTTCTCTCCTTCTGCCCTGCCAGGCTGCATAGACTTTGCCAACTGCCTCCCCTCAACATGTTCTCTCTCTGATATGAGGGACACACAAGTAGTTTTGTTACAAGGAGTGCCCCTTTGTTCTTCCTGGCCATCCAGCTAGCTTAGCCCCCAAAATAACCACACAGAAACTGTATTCAGTAAAACACTGCTTGGCCCATTAGCCCTAGTTTCTTATTGACTAATTCTTACATCATAATTTAACCCATTTCTGTTAATCTGTATATTGCCATGTGACTGTGGCTTATCGGCAAAATTCTAACCGGTGTCCATCTCAGGCAGAAGATCCATGGCTTCTCTCACTCTGCTTTCTTCCGCCCAGCATTCAGTTCTGTCTTCTCCGCCTACCTAAGTTCTGCCCTATTAGGCCCAAAGCAGTTTCTTTATTCATTAATCAATGAAAGCAACACATAAACAGAAGGACCTTTTACACCATAGTTTCCTTTGATTTTTTTAAAAAAATTTATTCTTTTTAAAACTGTCTTTTCTCATTTTACATACCAATCTAAGTTTCCACTCCCTCCCCTCCTCCTGCTCCCTCCACCTTCCCCCTCACTCCCCCAATCTATTCCTCAGAGAGAGTAAGGTTTCCCATGAAAAGTCAACAAATTTAGCACATTGCTTTGAGGCAGGACTAAGGCCTTCCCCACTATATCTAGACTGAACAAGGTATCCTTCCAAAAAGAATGGGTTCAAAAAAGCCAGAACAAGCAGTAGGGATAAACCCTTGTCTCACTGTTAGTGGCCCCACCTTCTGTCCCAGACATAAAGCAGTTATCACATTCAGAGGATTCAGAGGGCCTAGTTTGGCCCTATGCTGGTTCTGTCCCCCCCCCACGCCCCGCTGTCAGGCCTGAGTCATTGAACTCCTATTAGCTCAGGTCACCTATTTCTTTGGGTTTCCCCATCATGGTCTTGACCCCTTTGCTCCTCCCTCTCTTTGACTGGAGTTTGGATCCCAGGAAAGGGAAATAGACAAGATCTCCTGAGAAAATTTGGGGCATGGAGGTGGGGGGAGAAGGGAGTAAGGTGTGGGAGGATGAGGGGAGAAGGGGAGGGAGGAAGAGATCTTGAGGGAATGGGATGTTTGAGATGGGGGAAGGACAGAGAGAGAGCGCAATGAAAGAGCAAGGTCACCATTATGGGGCTA
>LOJH01016392.1:0-17086 GCA_001685095.1 Ellobius talpinus
CCCTCCCATGGCTGCCCACTCTCTTGACTGCCTCCTCCCATCCTTCTCTACTCCAGAGACATGGATTCCCTGGTGCCTCCCCTGATACCCAGTGCAGGGGAAGTCTAGGGCCCTCTTAGACGACTCCCACTCCTCCAAGCGGCACCCACCCCCACTTGGAGCAAGCCAGTGAGCAGCCGTGGAGAGATCACGTGGATTGCCTGTACAGCCCTTAGGCTGGCTCAGCAATCACACGTGCCTCCACTAAGCCATGGAAGAATCCCTGCGGCCAATGCCAGTACCAGCAAAGCTCCGTCCTGTCTGGCTTGACAAAAGATAATGGGGTGTTTTTCAGCCCTCGTCACCCTTCTCGCTGAGATTCATGTATGCAAATGTGAAGAAACAAATTAAAGACGGCAAATGGGAGATAAAGAAAGTATTACTCGTCTGAAGGAGCTACAGATGTGGGTACTGGCAGAGCTGCTGAGCAGCTGTGTGTCCTCGGGCAAGTGGTACACCCTCCGGTCCTCCGAAGTCAGCCTGCCATGGCAGTGCTCGCCCTGAAGGCTCACAAGGGCATCCTTCTGAGCCCCCGAAAGCTATAATAGAGCTCTGCAGGTGCAGGTGGGATCTCTGAGTTGGTTAATTCCGGAGCCCTGCTCTCTGTGGCTTGTGGTACCAGACCCAAACATCAAGTCTGCATTTTGTTTTCTTTTTTTAGGAAGTCAGAGAGTGGGTGGCCATGTAACTTCAACATGGCTGGTGTGAACATGGCTGGTGTGAACATGGCTGGTGTGAAGATCTGGTGTGAACCAGAGGACAGAGAGTACAATGTGTGTGTGATAGTCCTTGCGTGTCATGGGGCTCAGGGGAGGGGTAAAACTTCACAGCACCAAACTCCTCCCTGTGTAGCATGATGTACCCATGTGCTGGGCCTCTGAGGTGTGACCTGGGTCTGTCCTGAGTGTTCTACCCTTAGGAGACCTGAGGAATCAGTTCCTCAGTGGCTTTAGACTCTGCTTTGCTCAGCCACCTCTAGGATAACATCCTACAGACACAAATACAGTGAAGGCCAGTGGATCTCTTGTAGATTCTGGATCCACACGGGGTGGGATGACAGGGGAACTCTGGAACGTCTTTGAGAATGGTGGACTTTTTGGGGGGTCCTAGGGTCTCAGATTAGACAGCCAAACTGTCTAATGACCTCAAAATCATCCTAAGCCGATGGCTTTTGTGTTCTTGTCTAAAGAATTTGGAATATGGAATTCATCAGACTGAGGAGGGTGAGCTTTTAAGAGAAAAGTGTGTTATAGATTCAATCTAGCACTCAAGAAGGACAGAAGGAAGAAGGGGGAACTCCTGTAGAGGTAGCAAGAGGGGTCCCAGGAAATAGGGTGCCATCAAGCTAGTCTCGGGCTTTTGAAAGGACCGATCCTAGGGGCGGATGAGCTGTTCACCCAACCAGGAGGCGAGGTGTTCAGGTGCCTCCTCTCAGTGTCTTAGCCTCTAGCAGAGGGGCTCCTTTGGAAGACAGCAAAGAGACTTCTGCACCCCTGACCTGCAGCAAAGGCATTCTCAGAAGCGCCCCCCGGGGGCTCTGCCCTAAGTGACTAGTGTTCTCTCATCTGCAGCGTGCTATGCAGGACCACACAGGAAGTACTGGAGTCAGGCATCCATGTGATGAGAGCCAAGGCCAGAGCCTTTCTAAACCAGGCAGAGCTTCTGGAGGTGAGTGTGGTGGGTGGGACCGATTTCTGTCTCCAGGGATGTCTGACACACTGCCCTTTGGATGTCCGATGCTGCATGGTACCCTCTGTCATTAACAAAGCAGGTGTTCCTAAACTCACAACAACTGTCTAGCATCACGGAAAAATGAGCCTTGAGAATGCCAGAAAAAGCACATTGAAGAAGGAGGTGGCTTAAGCACAGGCTGGGAAACATTGCCTTGTACCCAGAAGAGTCTTCCCTGCAGGGATGCCGCATACCATCCCTGGAAGGTCAGTCCTTGCTGGCAAGCAAGATTTTAAAGAAACCAAACATCCCAAGATACAGAGAACGGAATCGTGTTGGATCCAGCCCCATGTTGACCTTCAAAGATGAAGACGGGAGGAACTTCCCTCACGGAGGGTGATGGAGAGGTGCACCTGTTCTCAGTGCCCGGCAGGCAGGCAGCATTCTCAGCTGAAGATGTGTCATGGCTTCAGGGCCACCACGTTTCCTCTAAAGTAGACAGTGGTGGTTGTGTGCTGCTCCCCGCCGTCCAACCCAAACCATTTCAGCTCCGCCAGCCTCTGAGCTTAGAGCTACTAATGGCTTGAGCCTTCGCTCTTGGATCCTCTCTTCACTTTGTTTTGTTTTTGATTTTGTTTTCTCCTAGTGTTGTGATAAAATGCCCTGACATAAACAAATAGCTCACACTTCAAGGGTGCGATTCTCTACAGCAGACACATCCTTCGGGGTGGCAGGAGCCCAAGGTGACTGACTGCATCACGTTCATCATCAGGAAGCAGAGAATGCTGGCGGCATGCTGGGGCTCAGCTCCCTTTCTCCACCCATGGAGTCCAGGACCTCACCTAGGGAATGCTGCTGCCCACCGTGGCCAGGTCTCCCCTTGACAATGCCATCAAGATAAAACCCCAGAGGCCCATCTCTGAGGTGATCTACCTTCCAAGTTGCCAAGTAGCAGCAACCGTCGTGGGCTCCTCCCAAGGGTAGGTGGGGTGGTATGGTTGGAAGCCCTCGGCCTCTGCTGTGAGAGTGGCAAGTGGCCTTCATGGATGTGACACATGCCCCAGACACAACCTGGCTTCAGGACACATCTTCATGGTATTCCCAAGAGAAAAGGTCACTGTGGCGACGGTAGACAGGACACACGTTCAGAGTGAGTGTGTACCTATGGGTGTACTAAGGTTGCTTATTGGGACAAGGACCATGCCTCCAATGTCACTCTGGTCTCTGTCTGCCCAGAAAGCTGTGTAACTCCCTTCCCATTGTGGTTTGCTGAGTGTACACAAAGGACCTTGGGGATGACTCTGAGGTCTTTGCAGAGCCACAAGATAAAAGGAGAGGTTTGCTCCCTACTGCCCATCCACAGGCAACGTGCCCTTGGAGGCCAGAAGATAGCATCAGATCCCCGGGATCTGGAGTTATAGGTAGTTGTGAGCATCATGTGGGTGCTGGGAACTGAACCCTGGGCCCTTGGGCAAGAACAGCAAGGGCTCTTAGTCTCTGAGCTATTTCTCCAGTGTCACCTATGCTAACTTTCTTTGCCAATGAATGAAGCAGGTGACTTCCTTTCAGCAGCCAATCAGAATGGCAAGCAAATGAACCCTGGAGAAGAAGCTTCTAGCAAACCCCATTTGGTGTTTAAGATTCCTCTGAAACCAGTACACATACACACACACACACACACCCCACACACACCCCAGCAAAGGAAAGTAGCAGTCATGTTTAATTTGTTCATTAAATAGCCATTGCCCTTTAAAAAAAATCAAATTATTCCAAGGAGAAAAGTGAGCCTGAGAAATATCAGAGGGGAGGAAAGCTATCTAGCCTCTTGCTGCCAAAGGGGCTTCAAGTCACAGCACAGACCGAATAACCTGATGACGGCAACTTCCTGTCAGATCTCTCCTTGTATATTTGGATTGTGTGCTAGAAGACTCTCATTTTTAAGTTACATTTCAAATCCCATTTAAAAGGTATTAGCCAGCGCCACGCACATACGCAGAGCTGCGGTTCTGCAGTTTAGGACCACCTAGCTCCTGCCCGCCTTCACAGCTTCCGGATTCCATCCAGCTGGCACCTCACATATCATTTTATCTCTTAATGTAACACGCGAGCACGGGGGTGATTTCCACATCAAATATCACAGGGCATAAAAATGCCCAATTTCCTGCGAGGGCGCACTAAAGACACAGCTGTGGATGGGAGCATCACCGACTGCAGGAAGCTCATCTCGGGTGTTAGGCCATTTGCGAACTCCATCTGCTGCCCCTGCCTGCTCTGGCGCTGCATTGGCAGTTAAAGGGATTATATTGACAACTGCTGTTTTCCTTGCATAGTGTATCTGTGATTGGCGTGAGCCCGGACACAGGAGCCCTGGGGAGTTCTCTGCTTGTTTTATGCTGGAAAGTGAGTCCTGGACTCCAGGCTTCTTCTAGGTGACTACCTTTGTGTACCTTACAGCACCCACCTGAGCTAACGGTACTGAAATTTCTTGATAGCCTCCAAAAGTGCTTGTCAGGAATAGACCTGTGTAGACTGTATTGTATTAAGAGTGTCCTGTGGAGGGATGGGAGAGGTAGCTCAGTGGTTAAGAGCATTGGTTTTTCTTCCAGGGGACCTGGTTCAATTCCTAGCACCCACAAAGAATGCCCTGTGGGGTGTGTGTGTGTGTGTGTGTGTGTGTGTGTGTGTATGTCTGTGTGCGTGCATGCACACATGCATGTATGAATGCGCATCTGTGGTGGGTGGAATGTCTAACCCCATCCCCTGAAGGTGTTTAGTGTTGGGGACTTTGGGTAGTCACCAGGTGGGGTCATGAGAGGCCATCATGACCAAGAGACGCAGAGAAGGTTCCTCCCTCCCCCTCCCTCTTTCTCCGTCATAAACATGTAACAAGCAAGCATCTGTGTGTAAACCCAGATGAGAGCCCTCATCAGCATGTAACAGAATCCGGGTTGCAGGTGGCTCACTTGGTAAAGCACTTGCCTTGGAAACATGAACAACTGAGTTTTATCCCCAGGACTGACATTTTTAAAAGTTGGGCACACACTTGTAATCAGCCCAAGGGTAGAGGTGGAGACAGCGGATCCCTGGAGCTCAATGACCAGCCAGTTCCTGGCCAGTGGGAGATCCTGTCTTAAAACAACGTGTGGGGCTCCAGTGGAATGATCCAAGGTTGATCTCTGGCCCCTATGTTTGTGTGCACACCTACACAAGTGCAGACACACCCACACAACAGAATCTTCTAGAACATTGACCTTGGGCTTTCCAGCTTACAGAAGTTTGAGGGCCAGATTTCTGCTGTTTAAGTTACTAGGTCCTCAGTGATTGCTCACGTGGTGGCCTGTGCTGAGGCATGTGTGAATGTGTGTGAATGTGTGTGAATGTGTGTGTGTGCATGCTATGTTTGTATGTGTTTATGTGTCTGTGTTTGTATGTGTGTGTGCTATGTTTGTATGTGTGTATGTGTGTGCTTGTATGTGTGTATGCTATGTTTGTGTGTGTGTGTGTGTGTGTGTGTTGGTCTTTCTGAGAAGCCCTTCCTTGCCAGCTGGTGGCGTTTAAGGCCTGTCGCTGATCATACACTTTGGTAGACGACTTCAATCTAAAATCAGAATCTCTTCTTACCGCCATGGTTTTCAGAGCCTGACAAGTTCAGGGCGTGGCGACAGCATCCCCAAGCACTTGCTGTTTGGGTGGAGGCTGGAGCCTGTGCAGCTCCAGGGATCTAAGAGTCTCCATGCCCACATCATGCGCTCTGCCTGCCTTCTCAGTAGCTGTGGCCATGTCTCCTTTTCCCCTCATCCTCCCTGGGTGCCCACCATGGAGGACGAACTTGGGCTGTGTGATATCAACGGGGTGACAATAGCGGTGCTTGTTCTGAGATCTCAGCTGCTGAGCCAGAAGGAACTCTGTGGCTGCCATCTGCACTTGTCCTCCAACAGAAGCACAGCTCCCCTTGGGGACTTCATGGCTGCAGAGAGTGAGAGAGGGTCAGCCAATCAGCCCAGCCTCACACTCCAGCTCACACGCCTAACAGGCTTCTTCTGCCTCTGCCCATCCAAAGTATTTATTCTGCTCAAAGATCTGCTGTCCCCTCTGGGCCCCCAAGCTGCCTGTTTTTCACTTCATCTGCGTGAACACCTCTGCCGCTGCCTCCAGCCCTCCTAGGCTTCCCCAGCCCTCCCTCCTCTGTTTCTTTCCTACACAGCTAACATCACCTAAAACAGAAACGAATATGCAAAAGGCACTTTGCGTTTTAATCAGGTTTGGGGGAAAATATGTCTAACAAGCCACTTTCTCTGTGGATGAAATGTTTGACATTTAGCAGGGCTGCGGCGGATCCTGGCTGACATCTCTGCTTTAAATGCCACTCCATGCTCTCCAACTCTGAGCCTTAAAAAGCACTTTTCTGCTAAGTGTTATCATTGCTAAAAATATTAAGCAGAATCTTCCTTCATTTGGAACCACTGTATAATTGACCCAGCATGCACAAAGCAGGCAGGCCGACTCTATCCTGGCCAGAGGTGAGGGTGTGCATGGGCTCTCTGAGACAAGGTGCAGACCTACCTTCCCTCATCAGCCAGAGTCACTGTCTTCCATGCACAGGGTGTTGCATGGAAGCTTACAACAGCTGATTCTTGCAGCCAGGGTTCAGATTGAGAAAAGAGCCCAGCTGTCAGTGCAAGGACCGCCCCCTTCACCTGGCCTTGTCCAAGCTACCCACTGAGCAGCCGCACCAGGGTTTCCTGGCGCGGCTATGCAGCGATGGCCAGTTTTGGCAAGCCTCTACCTGCTATCACTTGTTCGCTGTGGGCATCCTCAGAGGTTGATAGTGAACCTAAGGGTGGGTCAGCCAAAGGCATTGCAGACTCAAGGTGAAAAGTTGGGCAAAATGTGGCCATGTCATATGTGTCTATTGGCTTTATTCCTGGTGTATGGTACTGTGGTTGAGGGTGGTGGTGGTAGTGCAGTGGCTGGGAGGCGGGGGCTTTGGAAGGTGACGTTTGAATGGGGTTAGCATCTTATAAAAGGCTCCAGGTGGCAAAGCAAGTTCTCCTTATCATCTTTCTCATCCCCTGTCCCTTCACCATGGGAGGATAGCATTGCTGCTCAGAGGACCAGGTGCCATCTTGGAAGCAGAGAGTATCCCTCACCAGACATCAAGTCCTTCCAAGACCTTCACCTTCCCAACTCCAGAATGGTCTGAATCAATTTCTGTTATTTATAAATGAAGCCAGTCTCAGACATTTTGTTATCATAGCACCAAGGGACTAAGACACTTTAATTTGTTCCTACCACAAGCCAAGAGCCCAGGACTCAAGACAACACTTCTTTCTCACCAACAGTCTCTACATTATTGCTAGGGCCCTGCATCCTGGGGATCAGGATGTTAGCAAGGTGGCACTGAAGGAAGCCTCAGCTCTAGGCATCTGGATCAGAGTCGTTCTTCCCTCCTGTGTTTAAGGGATTCCCATCACTGCAGCTTGCTGAGAGGATGGAGTCCTCAATGAAGGGACCAGGAGACCCCTGCATGTCAGGGACAGGGGCAGAAGAGAGGTCAAGGAGAAGGTGGGGACTAGCAAGGCTTGAGATTTAGTTCTGCAGAGCCCTGAGAGAGCATTCCACCTTCTGTCACTGTGTGGGGATGGCAGATGCAGGACGCCCTGTGCACCAGGAGCTCTTGGTTGTACTGTCACAGAACATGGCCTTGAAGGTTTTCTTCTAGCCAACAAGGGCATCGTGTGACCACAAACAGCAAAGGACCCTCTCCACCTGCATGTGTGTGTGCATGATCTGAAGATCATGCAGCAGCAGACTTAGATCCTGTAGCCCAGATTCTACACAGATGAACTTGGCCTGTGGGAACACTGATTGCATCCTGATGTTTTGTTTCATGAGAAGACCAAGAGGCATACATAGAGCTGTGTTGCAAGACGTGTCTCTGTTGGAAGATGGATGGTCGTGAAGGAAGGAACCGGAAAGCAAGACTCCATTGCCACAGCTTCCAGGCCCAGCATGTACCTCAGAGGAAAGCTGCTTCCGAGCGTGCACACTCCACTCTCCTCTCTCAGACGAAGGAAGCATGGTGCAGACTCTTCTCCCTAATAAGAATCTGCATTTCCAACACTGCATGAGGATGCCAGCTCAGTGAGACACACATCTCTAAGAGCTGTCATTAGAGACACTTCTCAGGCTCTGCTCGTAGGCCCTCCTGCATCCCGGACTAGAGGAGAACAAACTCACAGGAGTTTGAGAGCTTCGTGGTAACAAAGAGAACATCTGCCTCAAGAGCCAGAGAGCTGGGGCTGTAGAGAGTGCTCAGTGGGTCAAGGTGACTGCCACCAAGACCAAGGGCCTGAGGTTAGCCCTGGATCTCACACGGTGGAAGGAAAGAACTGGCTACCCAAAATTGTCCTCTTGTCTCCACACACGGACACACACACATATATACACACACATACACACACAAACACACACACACATACACACGCATATACACACAAACACACACACATACACACACATAAAATAAGTAAATACATCTAAACTAAAAGGAGCCCTAGCCTGCTTCATCAAGTTGCAGAGCATTTATTGAGTGACTTCTGTATGCAAGGAGGAAACAAATGCATAGAGGGGCAGAGTCTGGAGTCAGCAAGATAGCTTGGCAGGGAACGGGTCCTGCCACCAAGCCTAGTGATGTGAGCTACACTGTGGAAAGAGAGAACCTACCCATGAAGGCTGTTCTCTGACCTCCTCAGGAGAGCCATGGCATTTACACACAAACACTTGCACAGCAAACTAATCAATGAAAGTAGAGGGTGGGGTCTGATTTCAGGGACTCACAGGGGACACAGCTCTGGAGGCTCAGGTCCACTGTCTGGTTTGTCTTAGTCACTGCTGAGGGAGGGACAAAGTGAGGTGACCCTGTGCACACAGGAGGTGTGTACTGGAGTTCTCCTCAGCCCCAAGGAGTGTGCCCTCACACTGTTAACACAAGGACACACGTAGTGCAGACATTTAGTGTCTGCCTTTATGTTGCTCTGGAAGCAACTTCAAAGCACATCTCTGATCTTTCCTTGGAGTGGTGATTTAGTGTGTTTAGCTGAAAACTCCTCAAACCGTCTTGAAGAAGAAATTTATACAGCTCACATTATCATGGCTGGCCGCCACATCCATAGTATGAACACAGTTCACACACCATGGCGGCTCTCCATGTCCACAGCATGAACACAGTTCACACACCATGGTGGCTCTCCGTGTCCACAGCATGAACAGAGCTCACACACCATGACTGCCGTCCACGTCCACAGCATGAACAGAGCTCACACACCACGGCTGCCATCCTATCCACAGCGTGGACACTGTTCTCCTGGAGGCTTGAGGGGAACTTGGGAGAGAAGAGAGGGTGGTGGCAGCTGGAGAAGGCACAGGTGCTCATAGCTGGGAACCTTCTGTGGTTGTGGCAGCAGGAGGCTTCCTCTAGCCTCACCTCAGCAGATCCTCTGGGTTCCTTTACACCCCAGCCATTCCTCTGCTGGCTTAGTCGGTGCAGCCACTCCAGGTTTCTGGCCAATTCTAGGGTTGACTTTGCTCTCCCAGGGCCACTGCCTGCGGCTGGCTGTGCAGCAAACCTTTGGATTTGCAGGATCCCCTGCCTGGTGGCCTCAGCCAGATCTCTGGGATGACATGATCCTTGAACTGGGGGGGGGACACATGGAGCACACGGTGTCCCTCCATCCCTATGCTAATCTCTGTACATAGACATGTTATTTTCCACCACACACATGGTATCAGAAGAAGCTGGGTATCAGGCCGCCCTGCCAAAGCACAGTGGGCCAGGACTGACAGGCCCCTCATCTGCGGCCTCCTTTGCCCTGCAGCCCCTGGCCAAGCCCCATCCTGGCTCTTCCTGCATGAGCCATTAGAGGCCTTGGAAGGGACTTTCAGTGTGCAACTGCAGAGCTCAGAGAGATCAGAGTGTTTGATTTCACAAAGACTAGAGGAGCCAGAGAAAAACCTCATGTCTCAGGGGACGGGAGAGTTCATGGTCACTCTGGAGTCATGCATGGCTCTTTGGAGCGTGATTCTGTTTTAAACTACCCAGAGGCACAGAGATTTTGTGAAATGTGCCCTTTGAAAATAACAGCCTTAAGCTGGGAAGATGGCTCAGTCAATAAAATGTTTGCCTTGCAAGCATGATGAGTTTGATCTCCTGGAAATCCATGTTTTCAAAGAAAAAGCCAGTTTGGGGGCTGGGTTTATAATTCTAGTGCTGGGGAAGGGGAGGTAGGCGAATTCCCGGGGCTCCGGGGCCAGCCAGCCTACCTCTAGGGCAGGGTCCCTGGTGGCCGACAGGGACTTCATAGGAGGCAATTTCCTGCCCTGCTGCTTAGGGATATCTTGCCAAAATCTCTTTAAGTGGCCCCTGGTCCCTACACACTGTGCTGGTCTATGTGATGTGCTCTTGGCTGGCAGGCCTTCCGACGGTCAGTGTATCTGTAACATGCATTCTGTTTGCTTCAATGTTTGCTTTAAAATATTTTCGGTCTTTCAAAACAGCAGTCAGGACCACAGAGAGCATCTTGAGGCCTTTCACTAGGCCGCTGACTCCTCCTATTTTATCAAAACACAGCACAAGCACCTGAATCAGGAAGTTTAAAAAAAAAAAAAGAACAGTTTGGTCGGTAAAATGCTCATTGGACAAGCACGAGAGCCTGAGCTCAAGCCCCAGCACCCACATTAAAAATCCAAGCGTGCCTGAGTAGGACTTGTAATGTCATCTCGGCGCTGGTCCTGGCTCTCTTTCCAACCAACCTGACCTACTGGATGAGCTTCAAGCCAACAAAAGACCCTGTCTCCCCAACGAGGTGGGAGTATCCGAGGACTGGCACCTGAAGTGGACGTCTGGGTTCTCACACGTGTGTACAGACGTACATGTAGCTTCCTGTCCCCTCAGAGAAGCACAGGCTCACGAAGACACAGACCCAGCAGCCCTGTGCCACGGTACCCACGTGGTTCCCATTACTGACGGAGACTGAGGACTCCATAAGCAAGCCACGGACACTTGCCTGGGCGTCCCTCATTAGGCCTTCTGCTCTCAGAATTTCAGATGGAAGGGTTAGCTTAACACTTGAGGCAAAGTAAGAAAGGTGTAGAGATGCTAGGGCTCCCCGAAATGTCCTGGGTTGTCTTTGACACATCTGTTATTTTTGAAAGCAAATAACCTGGAGCCTCCCATCCTGATTTCTGGGTGGAGTGGGTCCTTGTTATTGCGGTTCCCCACGTAAGTACAGGCTGCACTGCGCATTGAGGGACATTTAAGTTCCTTAAGCTGGAGAGAGACCTGAGAAGCAACAGCAGCCAGGCTACAGCCGTGTTTCTTAACTTATTTTAAAGAATAAAAAAGAAAATATAGAGAGATATGCATTTTTTTTCTTAAAGAAAATGAATTATTCTTTGAAAGTTAGCCTATCTCTTAGGGGCACAGTGTGGAAAATTAGATTTTAATGGTTTTGAAATTGAGGTTCCATGGGTCAATAGGAGTGAATACTTGACGTCAAATGACAAATCTATTAGGAGAAAATCAAATGTTTTGTTGCCCATCAGAAAGGCCGTCGGAGGACAGCGAGAGAGCTCTTGGATAGCTCTCCTTCCATCTGGAAGCTGACGGAAAGACACCGTTTCTGTCCTCAGGCTTTGAAATTCCTGGGATAGGTTCATTCTTGTGCTTCTTAGATTTGACCTGGGTGTTCCCAGGTTCCTGGCCCACAGTGCAGAACAAGGTTGAAGGAAAGAAAATTGGCAAGACAGGGGTCTCCTGTGTGCGTGACCCTGACGCTGCCTCTGAAGCCCTCTGCTGTTTCTCATTGGGTTTCACGCTCTGCTCAGGATTGGTCTGAGTATGGTGGGCTGAGCTGTGGAAACCTGGTGTTTTGTGATCCTGGGGACTGTGAGGCTGGTGGAGCTGCCACAGGCAGGGTCGGCTCTCTTTTGGACTCTGGTTTGTGATTCAGTATCTGGTCTGAAAAAATACGTCTTGCAAATCATCAAAGCAACAAATCATTTTCATTAGATTATGTATTTTCAATCCCCCATTTATTTTCTTTAAACCAAAGCAGGATCTTATATCTAACCGAAGATGGTCTTGAGCTCTTGATGCCCCTCTGTTTGCTTCCTTAGTTCTGGGATTACAGCCATGTGCTAGCACCCTGCTCCCCTGGTTAACTATATATCTGTTGGTCTCCTCGGCAGCATTTATTCTGTGTATAGCAAGTGCCTAATACAGGTCTAAGAGCTGGTGGGATGTGTGGGCAGACCCTGCACCCTAGGTACAATGATCTGGTAAGAGAGATAGGCACAAATAAAAATGCCCCCATGGCCCACTTAACTCCAAGATGGGAGGCACACCCCAGGAAGATGGCTTGAGAAACAGCATCCCATCAGTGATGGCTGGGGGTCAGCAGGGTGGAGGTGCTTTCCCCAAACTGGCCATGCAAGCTGGGAGTGGATAGGTAGATTGATAGGTCCCAGGTCACACAGCTTGTTGGGGCAGGGCAGGCAGTCCCCAGAGCCCCAAGCTTAGCACTCTTCTCCCAGCAATACATGAATTTGGAGAGAAGGCTTCGTCATCCTTAGTATGCTAGGGACGAAGGAGAGGGCAAAGCTATGCCCCAGGACATTGAAAAGCAGAGGATGCTTGGGCAGCTTGAGAAAGGGGTTTTTAGCAAGAGCAAGTCCCAGAAGTGGGGTATAAAGAGATTCACCCAGAAAAGGCACTCTCCTGTCTTGCTTTTGGGTGTGGTCAATGTTGCTGATGGCAGAAAAGGAGATGGAATTTTTTTGTTTTCATTCCTGAAGAACAGGACAAGGTAGGGGAGCAGGGGGTTGACCAGTTCAGTGATAGAGCTCAGTCCCTGGGACTCTATCCTGCATGGCTCCCTCACCACCACACAAGGAAGAACCCAGTCCTGTTTTCATTCTGTTGATGGGAAGAGGGTGTGTGAGCTGCAGTCTGTAAGATCGATGCATGAAAGAGTGGACAACACAGACTCTAACAGTGCCTCAGCCACTTCTTCTAGAACTTGTGAATCCAGTCCAATTAGCTTTGGACTTAGGGTTAGGGTTAGGGTTAGGGTTAGAATATCCGTCAGCATGGAGCTATGATCTGTCTCATTTCTTCCAACATTCATGGGTTAGGAACTAGGTCACTGAAGTCAAGTGTTAATGACGTTTGGTAATGGGAGCTTTGGGGGCACTAGGCTGTGAGGATTCTGCCCTTACAACTGGATTAATTTACAAGTGGGCTAATGAGTCATGGGGGGGCTTGTTATACAAGAGGGCTATCTCTGGAATACTGGCTCCCCTGACAAGACATGATGCTGCAAAAACAGACATTGCTTGTGGACTTTCCAGCCAGCAGCACCAGAAGTTCAACAAACCTCTCTCCTTTTAAAATTACCTGGCCTTTGCCATTTCAATATAGCAACAGAGCAAGCACAGACTAAGAACCAAGAGGCTGTGTTATTCTAGATCTCACTCCTGCCCAGAGGCTGAGTTGGAATCTGAGCTACTCTCTTCCGTCTTGAAAGTCAACTGTGTCTCCTCATCTGTCACTGAGCACAGGTTAAACTCTGAGAATGACCTTTCCTGGGACTTCTGGATGGTGCTAAGCAGTGGTAACTTGGTGCTCATCTAATTAGCAAATGTTCTTTCCCTGGAAGGAGTGTGCATGCAGACCTGCCTGGGACAGATTCATGGAGCGATGCTCACTGGGGAGGAGCTGTCCACATGAATACTCAGTGAAGAGCTGGGGAGGAGTTGTCCATGCAGATACTCAGTGAAGAGCTTAGGAGGGGTTGTCCACGCGGATACTCAATGAAGAGTGCCTGCACTGCTTTCCTCCCTCCCCNCCCGCCACGGGTGAACACTCTGGGGAAGGTGGCAGGCAGAGTTCCTCCCACCTACCTCTTCCTCTTTCTCGGACTAATTAAAACACAATGAATACCAATTAAAGCACTAGCAGCAGCTATTATTGTTTTTCTGTTTACCCACAGACCCAGCATAATGCAGGGAAATGAACTGGAAACTCCCTGCGTGCTCGCTCTGCGCTGTGTTCGCTAGAGCCTGAGTTCATGGTTCACTGAGAGATGTGGTGCCCACAAAGGCCGCACATTTCCAGAACACAGCCAACCCCAGTAGTCAATGGGCAGTGGTCACCAGCTGTGGCTCTGGCTCACAGGTGAAGGGTGTCCCTCTGGCAGCAACTGCCATGTGGCTATCAGAACTCTATTTCTGAGAGTGGCTGCTGCCGAGAAGGAGATACCAACATGGATCTGTGCCCAGGCTGTAGGAGGAGAGCCCCAGAAGGACCTTCTACACCACTGAGCATCGGCCCCCGGCATGGCATCAGGTAGGCTGGGTAAGAGGGAGCCAGGAAAGGTTTGGAGACTGCATGACTGACTGTTCCAGCAAGCCCCTCTCATGTCAAGCCTGTGTGTCTCCTCAGAAGCTGGTAGGAAGGTCAGAGGACTTCTCCCAGGTAAACTTCATCCTCTTTAGCCAAAGGACAAGTAGCAAATCTATCTTTCTTCAATACGATTATAGCAGGAGCATGGTTGGGGTTGAGATGACAACCCAGAGGTTAAGCTAGCCCCAGGCTCCCATCACTGGGCTCCCCAGCCTCTATCACCTATAGCGGGAACCCTGGGGACTGTCTTATCTTTTACTAATATCAAATCCACGCACAATGATTGCAAGACAGAAGGAGGAGTCCGGGTCCCATCGCCAGCTGTTCTGCTGATCCTGCCGAACCAGCTCTCAGCCACTGCGTCGTAACCTTGTGCCCAAAGGGCCAAGGGGAACTCCAAGTCGCAGCTCTGCCAGCTACCAGGGAGCGCAGCACATGCCACCCTAGTCTTCAGTTCTTATCTGGTTGCATATCCAGAGAAGACCACGCCCATAGGGCCAAGCTGCCCCAATACAATTGGCTGTCGGCTCAAATTTCCACATCACCCCAACTCAAAAACAGGCAAATGACCCTTCCCTTCATCACTGGATCAGTGTTGCTGGGTATCAAAGCCCTTCATATTCCTCTACAGCCTCAGGAGGACCGGAGATTACATGGCAAGGGGTACTAGGTGCAGATTTTAGGTCGGACACCCTAACTGAACAATTGGAACCACCTGGGGATAGTTTCAGGCCTCCTGACTTCCAGGCCATATGCAGATGCTAGCCATCCCACAATGTCAGCATTACTAATGTATTGCGAACATCCAGAAGAACTGCTGATGCCACACACCCTTCCCTCCCTCCACCCCAGGAAGATGTGACGTCTAGGGGTACAGATGAGTCAGTGTCCCATGTAGACATTCAGGTATCCCGGTACCCTGAGTCTGTCTGTAAGGGCATTCCAGGGAGGTGTAACTGAGGGGGAAGATCTACCTCAAATGCAGCGAATGCCTGTATTCAGTCCTGGGTTGGATAAAGAGGGCAGAGCAAACTGAGTCCTGACACCTGTCCCTCTGCTTCCTGACTTTGAATGCCATGTCATCAGCTGCGTCAAGCTCTTGCCACTGTGATGGGCCATATTGTCACCACAAAACCAAATAAGTCCTTTCTCCTTTAAGTTACTTTGACCAGGTATCTTGTCATGGCAACAGGAGAAACAACTTGTGCAGCTAAGATGCAGGCTCACCCTGTTCTCACAAGATACCCTGAGACCCAGGTCACGCACTGCCTGGACAGGTGCTGGGAACGATGAAGGCTCAACTCTTCATCCTTGGAATACAATGCTGGGGTCTGAAGGTGATGTCGCTGTGAGCCAGGGTCCAAGAGACCCTGGTCCACAGGATGGTTGGCTGCATTCAGCCTGGGATCTGAACTGGTTTGTGTGCATATTTCACAAACGTGTGCATGCACAAAGGTTAGAGGTCAGAGGCTAGAGGTCAACCTTGGGAGGTGTTCCTCAGAATGCTGTTCACCTTGGTTTTTTGAGGCAGGATCTCTCCCTGACTGCTGACCAGGAACTTGCCAATTTGGCTAAACTGATTAGTCAAAGAGTCCTAGAGATGCACTTGTCTCTTCTCCCAGCTCTGGGATTACAAGTTTGGGCCATGATGTCACAGTTTTATTTTATGTAAACATGGGCTTTGGGAATCAGACTGAGGTATATAGGAACAGCTAACAGCTTAGAAACTGAACCATATCGCTGGTCCTAGGCTGGGTTTTGCAGTGAGAAGCCAAGCCTGTCCTTCTGCTTAGCTAAAACCATCCTCTGACAATCCAGAAATAGGTCACTGTGATTTCAAACAAACGAAACCTAGAAGCCCACCATATCCCCCAAGAAAGCTCTATGAGCTGCCCAAGCGTGAGGAGGAGTGGTCACTGTGGTCACTGGGATGGTCCTCCTTCCCAAGGCCCTGGAAGCTTGGGTGCCAAGGCAGGGGAGGAAACCCTAGAGAAATGGTATCCCACAGATGTACTCCCAGGTGTCTGGAAGTCTGCTGCAGAGGGGATGTGGGCTGTTCCTGAAGTCACGGTGCAAGGATGATTTATCAGGCTGAAGACAGAGCTGAATTAAAACTCCTCCACGCCTTCAAGTCCATGGCTCCCTCATGTCTCCTCCCTTAGCACGGGAAGGAAGACTTCCCTGAGAAAGGATTAGCTCCCCCTTTAAGGACCCTGGTGAGCCAGCACCCTCTGATCCATGCTAATTTCATATGGTGGTGATTACTGAGTGCCAGCGGATTAAATATTTATAGAAACATGAAGAAGCTGCTAATGGTTGATTCAGCTTCAGAGGCAGGTGATGACAACACGCGTGTGTCTGCTAAGCACACAATGGGGGAGGAAGCAGAGGCAGGGACTTGGTGGCTGGAGACTCTAAGAGGGATCCCGGAGGAGCTGGCACCATTGGCTTCGTGATTTCAGAGGGGTGCAGCTTAGTCAGGGAGCTGTCCTCTGGCCCAATGGTGGTCCAGCTCTTGAAGCTGATGCCCATCGAGAGAGGACAGTTCCTGACGTCAGACTGTGAAAGCCATCTCCCAGTCACTGGCCTCAGGAGGCAGAGTGGCCCCCTTTAGACTCTGAAGCCATCCCTTCCTCCCCTGGAAGTGCAGGCTGGGCAGATTTACTGTTTTCTTCTATATTTCAGGCACAGAAATAAAATATGGACTAAGGACTCAGCTCAGTTGGTAGAGTACATGGCTTGGGCCCCAGCAACTCACAAGACAGTCATGGTTGCACACACCCCCTGATTCCCAGTCTTGGGAGGTAGAGGCAGGAGGATAAGGAGTTCCAGATTGTCCTCAGCTACATAGTAAGTTCCAGTCAGCCCTAGATTTATAAGACTTTGTGTGTGTGTGTGTGTGTGTGTGTGTGT
>LOJH01016393.1:0-22854 GCA_001685095.1 Ellobius talpinus
GAAAGGGGAACGGAAAGGGGAACGGAAAGGGGAACGGAAAGGGGAACGGAAAGGGGAACGGAAAGGAAAGGAAAGGAAAGGAAGGGGCTGAAGAGATGGCTCAGCAGTTAAGAACACTGACTCTTCCAGAGGATCAGGGTTCAATTCCCAGCACCCACATGGCAGCTCACACTGTCTGTAACATCAGGATCAAACATCCTCACACAGACATACATGCAGGCAAAACACCAATAAAATAATTAAAATAATTTAAATTCATTCTTAAAAAGTAAAGAGAAACAAAAAACTTTACACCTACCCAATTAGAAAACATCTATACAGTCAGCTCAGTTAAGAAAAAAGTTTACATGGATATTTGTATGCTGTTCTAAAAAGAACGAAAAGGAAAATGATTAGCAAGAAGACATAAATCCATTATCTATGGATGACTGCCTATATGTAACACCTGAAAGAATCTAAGAACAAATTATCAAAACAAGAGAATTAAACAAATTGTTTTAAGACCTATATTTAAAAATGTATATTTTTTGCACACTACCACAAAGGAGTGTGATTTACTTTGAAATTAAGTCAACAATAAAAAGTACCCAGGAATAGCCATAGGACATAGCAGCACACACCTTTAATATCAGCACTTGGAAGGCAAAGGCAGCCAGATCTCTGAGTTCAAGCTCAGCCTTATCTACAGAGTTCTAGCCAGAGCTACACAGAATAATCCTATCTCAAACCCCAGCCCCCTCCAAAAAGAGAAAGAAAGAAAAGAAAACTGGGAACCAAGGGCAGCTCCTATTTTTAAAAATAATATTATTTATATTTAGGATTTAGGACTTTATACATTTATATACTAGTATTTAATATATACATTAGGATTTAGGAATAAATCCAACAGAAAGAAAACAAGACTTAAGGATGAAATTATAAATATTATTAGATTCACTTGAAAACTTTAAATTATAAGAGGTTTGTTGATAAGCTCAATAGTATCCAAATGCTAATACAAAACACATGGGCATAAAGTCAGTATGAATTAAATCAAATACAAATAGAGGTTTCTGAGGAACCTCATTCTAGAATTTACAGGGAAGAGGCCTAAATATAGCTAAGGTCTTTCTAAAATAGAGCACATCTGAAAAGGACTTGCCCTAGCCAATAACGACAAAGTACACAACGAAAACCCAAACCTTAGATCTCAAAAGGAAACAAAGATTTCTTACAAAAGACCCAAAAGGGCTAACTGCCAGAGAACTAATAAAAACAGTCATACTGAAATTAAGAAACTGTGTCCAGGGAGACTGGACACAGTCAAGTGGTTAGAACACTTGCTGCTATTGTAGAGGGCCTGGGTTCAATTCCCAGCACCCACACCGTGATTCACATTCATCTTTAACTCAAATTTCAAGGGATCTGAGGCCTCTTCTGACCTCCAGGAGGTCTAGATGTGTACGTGGTGTGCAGGCATAACTGTAGCAAAACACTCATACATAAAAAAAAAACAAATTTTTAAAAAAGAAAATGTCTGCCAGGCAGTGGTGCACACACCTTTAATGCCGGCAATCAAGAGGCAGAAGCCAGCAGATCTCTGTGAGTTAGAGGCCAGTATGTTTTATGGAGCTAGGACAGCTAGCTAGGGCTGTTACACAGAGAAACCCTGTCTTGAAAAAAAAAGGAAGGGAGGGAGGGAGGGATGGAGGGAGGGAGGGAGAAAGGGGAAAAAAAGAAAGAAGAAAAGAAAATGTCCAAAAAACAGAGAAAATAAGATAGACACTATATAACTGAAGACGGATCAAGAGCCAGAATATCTTAAGAATTCTACAAATCAATAAGAGCAAAACCATGAAGGAACATTCTACAGGAAAAGAATCAGGAAAGATCAAGAAATACATGGAAAGAAAACTTTAGATGCAGAACACTATGACATAATTTTATACTAATGAATGGGTACCTTTTAAGAATTTCAATGTAAGGGGTGGACCAATAAGCTCACCAACCTGCTGGTGGGCATGCAAACAGGCACCGACCCAGGGGAAAAAAGAGTATCATCTCACGAAACTGAAGACACCCATTATTGTGACTCCACCACCAAGCTGCACAGACTCTTGTAGGTGAGTACCAGGGGCCATGTAGGAGGCTATCCACAGCAGCAG
Source organism: Ellobius talpinus (assembly GCA_001685095.1). Classification (NCBI taxonomy): domain Eukaryota; kingdom Metazoa; phylum Chordata; class Mammalia; order Rodentia; family Cricetidae; genus Ellobius; species Ellobius talpinus. The sequence continues at coordinate 2,145 of LOJH01016393.1, forward strand.
CACTCTACAAGGGCCAGTCAGCAGGATGATACAGCTACAGTGCAACCGTCACTGCAGGGGAGGGGAGACGACAGACAGATGGACACGGGGGACCGGCTGCCTTTCTCCTGTAAAGGTGTAATTTACCCTCGACTACATATACAGTAGCATTTCTATAAAGCACAAAGCCAAGTGGTAATGTTGCTGTTTAAGAAGAGATGACAAAACCAGCTTCTTTCAAATGTAAGAAGGAAACACAAAATCCCACTGGAGGTTGGGGTGCTCTGGAAGTTGTGCCATCTTTGTAAGGAAGGGCTTTTGTTTGATTCTTTTGTGGGGGTGCTGTTGCTTTTTTTGTTTTTGGTTTTTTGGGTTTTTTTGTTTTGTTTGTTTGGTTGGTTGGTGGTTAGTTGATTTTTCGAGACAGGGTTTCTCTATGTAACAGCCATGGCTGTCCTGGAACTCAGAGATCCACCTGTCTCTGCCTCCCAAGTGCTGAGATTAAAGGCGTGCGCCACCACCGCCCGGCTGTAAGGAAGTCTTTTATTTCACAGTCCTATTTAGACATTCCTGTGCAGTGAAACTGTATTGCTGAGCAAACAATTATTTTACCTTGTATTTTCTGTAAGAACAAACTGACAATTCATACAAAGCAACTGCAAATCATAAATATTTATATATATAAAGTCAAGAAAACTACAGAGATGAGTCGATTTGCTGGTAAGTACTAAACAAGCACTGTGGGTAACTACACTTTGCCCTGTGAAGAATAATTCCCAGGGTCACTAGTGATCAGGATTAAGAATAAACAAGAAAATACTACACTGTTCTAATCTTTAAATAACATGAAAAAGCTTTAATGATCCTTACTTCAAAAATATACATATTTGGGTAGCTGGGCATAGTGAGCATGCCATTAATCCCAGCACTAAGGAGGCAGAGGCCAACCCAATCTACACAGAAAGTTCCAAGCTAGCGAGGGCTTTATAGTAAGACCCTGTCTCAAAATACACACACATACACATATGCACATTTAGGCACCAATTTAGAATGTATGGGTGTATGTACATGTTTGTGAGTCTGTGTATGAGTCTGTCATGGGGGGAGGAGGCAGTGCTGGGGACTGATCCCAGGGCCTGACCAAACACAAACTCTACCAATGAGTTACACACACACACACACACACACACACACCGGTGCCTAGGACTTATAGACAATAAAACAGAAACAGAAAGCCTTTGCCTGAGAAATTTTACTATGCTAAAAAAAGAAACTTGGCATTATGGGTCCTGAAAAAAAAAATAAGCTTCTTAAAGGAAACAAGTTTCCAGCTAGCTTCAGCTCTTTCCTTGTTCTGAGAGCAAAGAACAGCAGAACAAACAAAGAGGAGATGTCTTCAACTTTGAGAAAGTCATTGTGTGGCCTGTCTCCAAAGCTTAATGAATGCAGCTCTTTCTCTCTTCCAAAGCCAGGGTCTGGACATATTTAATTGTCGAATTTAACCCTGTGCTTCACTATCAGGTTTAGAACGAAGACTTGTGATTCACCAAGACAAGGGAAGTCCATCAGATGCCTCCTGCTTCACAAACCAAGCCCTGAGTGAGCTCCAAAGCACTGACCCAACAGCTCAAATGCAGCTCCTGTCCCCAGGGCAGACAGGAAAAACAAGATCAATAACACATTCCAGACCCACTGAAGAGATCCTCAATGAAGACGGTATGCCCAAGTGTGCCCAAGTGACCAATGAGTGGCACAATAAGCTGTTTCTTCACACTTGTGGAGTGTGGGTAAGGATTTATGGGGAAGGGGATCTCCTTCCAAAAGAAGCTGGGACAGTAAAGCCCAGAAGACCACACACGGGATGTTCTGAGCAAAGGGACAGTAAAGGCTTCTCGGCAAATAAAGAAAATCAGACCAGAAAATCAGGTCACAATCTTTTAGAAAAAGCAACCAGGCTGAAAGCAACCCACTGGTGAGAGCATTTACAGTCATTGTGAGAAAGAGGACCTAGAAACACTGACTTATTAAAAAAAAAAAGTTTTAATGGTGAGAAAGGAAGGAAACAAGAAGCTATGATGGGAAGAACAGGGAGCGGAGTACACAGATATCACAAAATCGGCTTCTGAGAATAAGAACAGAACCAATTCCCAACTCAAAAACTATCTCAAATCAATATGGCCAGGTTCCTAGCAAAACTACACAGGGCTTTAGAGATGAAACTTCCTCCTTGAAAAAACAAAACAAACAAACACTAATACAGAGCTTGTACAGGTGGCAGACTGCTTGCCTACCATGCATTAGAGTTTGAGCCCCAGCAACACATAAAACCTGCAATCCCACACCTGGGATTACACACTTGGGAGATCGAGGCAGGAGGATCAGGAGTTCAAGAGCATCCTCAGATACACAGAGAGTTCTAGTTTGAAGCCAGACTGGGTTACATGAAATTCTTTTTCAAAAAAATAAAAACAGCTGGGTGGTAGTGGAGTATGTCTTTAATCCCAGCACTCAGGAGGGAGAGGCAGGCGGACCTCTGTGAGTTTGAGGCCAACCTGGTTTACAGAGCAAGTTCCAGGAAAGCCAGGACTGTTATACAACACAAAGAAATCCTAGGAAAAGCAAATAAATAAAAACAAACCATTAAAAAACAGCCAATAAAACAACATCAAAAAAAAAGGTCTGGTCTGATAGAAATAAAAATATTTCTTCTAAAGTATATAATTTTTATATTTAGTAATTCATCTACCCAAATGACAAATCTCTTAAAATCCATCCTTTCATCTGGGCATAGTGGCAGACATCTTTAGTCCCAGTCCTTCGAGGCAGAGGACAACAGATCTCTGAATTCAGAGCCATCCTAGAGTACACAGCACAGTCAGTCCTAGGCTAGCCAGGGCTGCATATTGATATTTTGTTTAAAAGAAAGAAGAAAAGAAAAGAAAAGAAACAAAGGATAAATTCAGCCTTTCGAAGTATCCGTTTGGCCTTTATTGATGCATATAAACGTTTTGCCTCCATGTATGTACATGTGCCAGGTACCTTGAGGTCAGGAGAGGGCATTGGATCCCCTGAAACTACAGTTTGGTTGCTAGTCACCATATAGATGGTGACAATTGAACACAGGTCCTCTATAAGACCAACAGTCTTAACTGTTAACTCTCAATTGCTGAGCCATCTCTCCAGCCCTGTAGAAGTGTGTATTAAAGAACTTTATCCATTTGCTTGGATAATTTATCAATTGCTGGTTTTGTGCTAAACTTTTATGCACCACTAACTATAGAAATGGTACACCTCACAGCTAACATTGTATAATCAAATGTGGTATGTAGCCATGACTCTTTAGCTGTGACTCTAAATTTTAAAAAGTTCGGAAGCACAGATGTTTTGTTGAACAGCAAAATACGTCCTTGTGTGAGACTATCCCAGTCTTTAGTCACCTTATTTTATGTGAACACATTTTTCAAGCAAAATATATTGCATATACAATATATATAGTAATATACACCCATTTTACTAAATTTGCAGATTTCATGTGTTCCTAACTCTAAGATTCCAGAAATATGACTGTATGGTCATGTGACCAACAAATGATTTAATGAGTAGTGTTTTGTCACCTTAGGAATCTTGTTTCTAAAACACATCTGGATTTTAAAACAGCCCTGATTCATCTATCATTGCTGAAGGTAAACAGGAACTGAACTGTTGGCTAAATCAAGGCTTGTCCTGTGCGGAGGTATTCTGCCAAGATGTGGACAGATATGCTCCGCAAGACATGTCTGCCATGGCCAGCCTATCAGTTCAGGTGCACACCAGCCCAGCATCCACCAGGAGCTAGGAGAGTGAGAGTGGAAACATCACATGAAAAGGTGCGTTCTGAGACAGAAACACTGAGACAGAGGGTCTCCTGCGAGGCTGTGTCTTCTATCTATGACCGGGACGCTGCACCCACAATGTCTCAACAACAGGGTAACCTAAGAAGACCTGGAAAAAAGCAATACCAACCAGTGTGCAAGCAGCATGGCCGGGGAAATGTGACGAGGCCCCACACTGAGATGCACAACTGCAGACAAGTAATGGCTGCAGAGAGTGGGACAAGCAACCTTCTCCAGGGACAAGTCCACGAAAAGGTGGACCGTCCTAAACATATACATGTGAGTAACACTGAGGGAGTCAGCAGGCTGTATTTATAAAGTGTGTGTGTATAAAATAATTAAAGAATAAGAGACTGTGAATTTGAGAGGGGGTGGGAGGAAGAGTTGGAGAGAGGAAAACTCATATATGAAATTCTCAAAAATAAATAAATAACAAGTTTTAAATTTAAAAAAGAAAGTGAACTCTGCAAAGGCAGGGAGGGGAGTCACGCTGAGGGAGCCCGAGGAGGATGTACGCCTTCCTAAGGGGGCTCTCTGAGATCTAGGATTGTCAGGGCTCACTGAGAACATGCTGGCTTCTGTCCTCTAACAGGATGATCTCTGAAGAAGCCTCCACGAGACTACAACATGAGGGGAGGGGAGCTGCAGCACAGGAGCTGGCAAGCACAGCTCTAGGGGAAACGCTGGCATGCAGAACTGTCTGCCAAAATCTGCTCTCATTCCCCTTGTCATAACAGTGCAAATGACATGTGCCACATTCAGGTCTTAGTCTTAACATTTAGACACACATTTCTTAACAATGTGGACCTATTAGGAAGAGAGAAGCGCCTAGTCCTCAAAACCAACCATACGTAAGATACCACCCTAAGGAATGGTAGATAGATTATTACCATAAAAAGCTCCCATGTCCCAGATGGCCTTGCGGACCAGAGCTACCCTGAGGCCCTGAACCACTTACCACAGTCCTACCACATGAAAGAAAAACAAATATCAGTGTTTTTGCAAACGACTTCATTGTTGGGGATCTTTGGGACAGAGGCTTAGTGTCTACCCAACAGTGCTAGGCTAACGAGGAAGCTACTCCGTCCCATTCCAGACATCCAAAGTCAACCCTAACTAAAGGCAAACTCCACCTGGGAAAATGGCTGCTTCTTATACTCTCCTGCATTGTGTGGTCACAGTCCTGCAGAAGAATCCACAGAACTCATTCATTCATTCTACAAGCTTTTTCTGAGCGCTGACTACCAGACAAAAGATATTACACTATACATACACTGCAGGCACAAAGTCAATGGAGGCTACGGTTAGTGAGCCTTTCCTGGGCCAAGTCCTCTACACGGTACCTTTAACCAGGAATTTAAGCTCAGACCTTCTCGGCCTTGTCCCCATCATTTCGCAGGACCTTTTGCATAATAGGCTTTCTAAATATTTGTTAGAGGGACTAAGAAATCACTGGGTATAAAATTAGCTTCGGTGAATTCACCTAGTGGGAGCATACCGGCAACCGTACAGCACCCCTCATCTCACAGGACCGAAACGTTCCCATCAAACTGAGTCAGGTGAACTGCGGACAGCGCACAACACAATGACAAACACTCAGACTGGCCGGAAGATTTAGAAACCAACGGTCTTCCTGGAGGGGCTGGAAGTCCACTAGAGCATGTAGGTGGCTGCCAAACCAAGCGAAGGAGTAAGGAAGGAGAGTGCCTCTGCGGTGTGATCATGCTCACTGTGCCTGAAGTGCAGAGCAGAAACAGGCACACCACCCCACCCGGCTGCTGCACCTTCCATCAGTCAGGCCCGATGCTGCTCTCCTGCACATCTGCATCACCCCCACGTGCTTAATGTGAATTCTGATGAGCACAGACTCCCCTTTCTGTAGCTTCCCGATTTAATTTCACTGTTAATAGAAAGCTAGCATTTAAATGGCTACTTCTGACAGATCTTCTATCACAGGATAAAAGAAATCTCAATACTGGTAAGAATCATAAGGGTCCCAGATAGCTGTTCTGGGACGTCATTTGTCTGACATCTCTGTAGGTAGCAGGAGTTTCTGCCGTTCTCGTGGCATTTTCTGTCTTTGTCACAGAGGGTCCCAGGATTAGGGTTAGGGCTCAGGATCTGTTGATACGCATGTTCTTCCACTAGACCACATGCTTTCTTTCTTCTTCTCTTTGGTTCCTTGAGATATAGTCTAGCTATGCGGATCAGGCTGCCCTGGAACTCTAAATCCTCCTGCTAGGATTACAGCCATGCCACACCATTACATTCTCCTCGGTTTCCACCTGTCTTGTATTGTTTTTACCTCTGATTCCTCCAGTACAGTCAAGGCAATGCTCAAAGCCATCTTCTAACCTGCCCATCACCTCTGGCCTCCTGTAGAGTCCCCACCACTCACTCATCCAACACACAGCTTTCCTGTTGGTCCAGTCAGGACAAATCACAGTCTCTGAGATCCACAGTCTCCCCATGGCCAGAGCTACCTCCCTGCTCTAAAGCCAACAATGCTACATTCTTTTTCCTTTTTTTCTTCACCTTCATTTCTATCTAATTTATTAAGACTTAATGTCCCCAATGTATAAGTAAAATGGAGCAAATGCTACATTAAACATTCCACTTGCTAAGTTTCAGGATGCAATGTCTGAAGCTGTCAAATGTTCCTCTGCGGATGTCTGAAGCCTAGAATCATGAATGGCCTTTCTGGTCCTGTCTTTAGCTTCTCTGACAACATTACTGGGCTTCCTTGAGACTTCCTGTTTGATTAACCACACACTTGGATGTTCAAGCTCCATGTGTCCATTACTCCCCATAAAAGGGACTGAGGAAGTAACCAGCCAGCTAAACACAAAATGATGTATGAACAGAAACAGCTGCATATGAGCAGGAGGCCAAAGAGACAGTGGGGATCCAGGCAGTCTGTGAATTTCAAAAACAAGGACTATTTAGTCAGGCATGGCTAACAGGCTGCTGACTGAGGCAGTGGAGGCCTATTTCATAACCGAAGATCGCTAGAGCCATGGATGAATCTGCTTCTAGTTACTTCCAGCCACATCCTCAACACCACCTCCACCCACCGTCTGCCCAAGGGACCAAGCCTGCTTCTCTGTCTCCTTTCTCTCACAGAAAAGCCAATACCAACTAAAAGGCTTCCAAAAACTTCAACATCCATTTTATTTCCCAATCTAAAAAGCAGGCCCTCATGCCCTTCCGTAAGGCAGCTACGATGAAGTAACAACAGGAGTACAGATACAGATACAGATTCAAGACAACAAGTCCACATTCTCCAGACATCTGGAAAGTTTGTAGGTTTCCAGAGTCAGTCATCACGTCACAGTCTGCATCCACCACTGCTGCCTGGGCCAGGACATCCATCCCAGCTTTACAAGGGAGGCAACTTAAAACCAAAGACTTCTCAGAGTGATTCCCAAGTCCACCAGAAGTCAATGCAGACTTACTCCTTAGCATGTGGTAAAAACATTTACAACAGTAATAAACAGGCTTGAGTTCTAAAGCAATCCTAATAAAGTAAACAAATTTTATCACAGCTGCATTACAGATGTTTCCACAAACTTTCATAGTCTGTAAAATTCTAAGAATCTGTAGTCTCTAGTGAATTTTCTATTGAATGTGTTTATCTACAATACTCACTATAGATTCCAAGCCTGTGTAAAACTGCTCTACAAAGTCAATCCAGGCATGCAGTCTCCTGAATACAGCATTTTTTCCCACGAAGGCATCTAATGTATATGATCACTACCCATCCCATAATCTTCATTCTTGGACCCCAGCTTCTTCCCAAGTCCAAAATGAACATTGCAAGGAAAATTCCAGGATGCTTACTTGTTTGAGATTATGATCTGGCACTTAAAAGAAAAAATCATCTGGGCATGAGGGTGCACAACTTTAATCCCAGCACTCAGGAGGCAGAGGCCAGCCTGTCTACATAGTGAGTTTCGGGTCAGCCAAGACTACATAGTGAGACCCTGTCTCAAAACAAACAAATGAACAAACAAACAAACAAACAAGCTGAGGGGCTGATGAGATGGTAAGGCAGGCTAAGAATACTTGCTGCTGCTTCAGGGGACCTAGGTCTAGTTCCTAGCACCTCTCTCAAGCATCTTACTGTCTACGAAAGGGGACTTTGCACTCCCTTCTGCCCCAACCCCTAAAGGCACAAGCACACAAGTGACCAGCGCAGTCACTAACCCTATCGTCAGACTATTTGATGGAATGAATAACAATGACTGAGGACACACCTCCACAGATTATTACAAGCTGAGGCAACTACACTCGCATTAACTTTCTAAATTTTTACTTATTGGATGTGTACCTGTCTCCGTGATGTATTGGTGGGTGCACATGCCATGAGGTGGATGTGTGCCTGTCTCCGTGATGTATTGGTGGGTGCACATGCCATGATGTGGATGTGTGCCTGTCTCCGTGATGTATTGGTGGGTGCATATGCCATGATGTGGATGTGTGCATTGTCTGCAGGCCAGAGAACAACTCTGTGCAGTCAGTTCTCTCCTTCCACCACTATTCAAGTTCCAAGAATCAGACTCGGGTCCCCAGGCTTGTACCGTAAGTGCCTTTATCCACTGAGCCATCTTACCAGCCCCAATTTCTCCACTAAAAGATTAAAATAACATAAACTAGAATCCTTTGCCTAAACTTTTTTTTTGGGGGGGTTGTTGTTGTTTGTTTGTTTGTTATTCGGGACAGGGTTTCTTTGTATACCCTTTCCTATCCTGGAACTCACTCTGTAGACCAGGCTGTCCTCAAACTAAAGATCCACCTGCCTCTGTCTCCCAAGTACTGGGATTAAAGGCGTGTGCCACCACTGCCCAGTTGCCTGAACAGTTTTCTAAGAGTTTAAACTTTCCTGAGGACTTCCTGTCATTGTTTGAGTCTTGTGCTCCTAATGTTGCCTAAGATGACTTTTTGATCCTCCTGCCTCTACTTCCAGGTGACTAGATTACAGTCATATTTAGAATTTACTATACCTATATTTAGAATTTACCTATATTCCTCACAAACTCCATAACTTCATTATTACTATTCTAGTTAGCCATTATCGTCATCCATTTACTGTTTCTGCTATATAAGAATATCTCAACCTGGGTAATTTAAAATAAACAGAAATGGCTCTGGAGACTGAGCTGTCCCAAAGCCTGCTGGTACCTACCTGGTAAGGGTCTTCTCTGTGGATTGTAACATAGTGGAAGCATCAAGCAGCAAGAGCATAAATAAGATAGGAAGAGCCAAACTCACTTTCACAATAAACCTACTACCACACCAAAGACAGGAGGCCATTTATGGCAGCTCTTCGTAAACTAACCACCTCCCTTTCAACACTGGTAGACTGGGTAAAAACATTTAAACCACAACAACCGCATATTCTGAATGTGCTCACGTTCTAGAAACTAAGGTTCTAAATGTAGGTAAAGGCCACAAAATTTAAATTCCCTATCAATTAACTAATTTTTACATTCCCAAGGTGCTATTACTTATTCCTAAGATGGTCACAGATTTTGGAAACATGCAGGCAGACTATTCCTGCCTTTAATTACAATGTGAGCTGAAGGCAGGGAAATTATTACTTCCTAGTCCTTGCCAACTCATTTGGTTACATCCCTACACCCTTTCTAAGCTCTTCTCTTGGAAAAACTAGGGCATTTTCATTCTCTTAGAAAGAAATTGATAGAATACCCCTGAGAATATGTTTATGCTTCTATATTACCAATTGGGGGGAGGAGAACCAGGGGCGAGGGCTTTAAATTCACCACTCACCCCTGTCCCATGCAGCATGGAGTGCCACCATCCCAGCAAGAAAGGAAGCTGATCAAAGCCTTTAAAAGGCATCAGAGCTCCTCCTGTGGTGGCACAGCCACATTCACCACCCAAGTGTGAAGACAAGAATGAAGCAGGTCTGAAAGGGAAGCAAAAAGGACAAGGGGCAGAGACAGAAGGACGGAAACCCATCAGCCAGCTCATGGAAAACTCTAGTTAGAAGTATTTGGGACTGGGTTGGGTTGGCGTTTGCTTGTTTGTTTGTTTTAATCCTAAATTCTAGAAGTGGAAGTGAACTATGACAGGAAGCAGCATACAAAACAACAACAAAAAACATTGCAAACACTAGGGAAATTATAACACCCGTTCTCAGAAATAAGAGCCAAAACAAAACAAAACAACAGTAACCTTTAAGTGAACCTTAGTGCAGTGATGCTCTCGAAAGATTAGAAAGAAGGGGGGTTGACTGCTTGGCAAATTTGCATATACAGAAATCAAGGTGAATGTCACACTCTGGAGCCTGAAAGATGGACATGGGGACAAAGGAAACTTCCTGGGGTCCAGCAGCTACCTATCAGCCAATAAAAAAGTGCATTAGCTCTGCTGGCAAACTTGAGTGACAGACACACAAAGCCACCATGGAAGGGTCAGAATTTACTGGGAGCAGAGGAGAAACAGAATAGAAGTGGAGATCAACCAGGCCACCTTCAGGCCTTATCTTTAGTGATGTCAGATAAAGGGAACAGGTGAACCGAACTCAGCAACCAGAAAAGAGTTGTGGCCAAGGTAGGAAGTAGATAAGGTGGCATTCCCCTGCATAATGAAAGTTTACTGACCACCCTTCAGAATAGCAGAGGGTAGGCTTTCCCCTTCCTATCAATAGACATTGACAAAACCCAGGGCCTCATTCTAAAATTCAATAAATTCCTTTGACATTCCAAGTACCATAAGACTAAATATTACACAGCTAAAGTTCTCCGAACCTAACAGTTGCCCCTTTAAGAGAGTCTCCTTCACAAATAGGTACAAAGCCCTCCATTTTTTTAAACAGAAAAATCCAAATCCAGACTTTTTCAAGCAAAATCAGAGATACCAGGCTTAGTTAGCTCTCCGATGTGAAATACTTAGTCCTTTGCCTAATTTAAGGTTTCTACAGTCCACTGCCTCTCGTGTGCCAAGTCTGCTCTCAGGAGGCAGAGTGACAAGGGCATAAAGCAAAGCAGTCAGCTCAGGAGTCCACCAACACCCACCCACCCGTGTGACCACAGAAAAACCACAAATCTTCTGGTTCTTCAGAGACATTAGCTCTGGAGACTGAAGACCTGAGAGGCACCCAGCACAGGGTTCAATACACTACCTTCTGCCCTTGCTCTTAGCCAGAATGACTGAGAAACAATCCTCTGCCTGCTGTTAACCAGTTTCCACAGAGACCGTGCTCGTTACCCCATGAAAGGAGAGCTAGGCCTTCACAATTACCTGATTATTCTTAGAGCTTGTTCAAATAATTCAGCCTTCCTGGAAAGTCCTTCATTCATACCCACTAGTTTTTTTCAAGACCCAGGAAGCTTCCCCTGGCTGACTTCCCTCTCGCCTCTTAAGGTGCTCCACAGGCACTCCCTAGCACTTTCTAAACTTTCAACTGAATTATTTTTCGCATGGATGAATGTTCTTCTCTTACCCCCTCAAGCACATTATAAATTCTTCAGTGTCTTCAGTATCCATTACACATTACAATACCCTTAAATAAAATTTTTCTCCCTGGCTGCCATTTAAATAATGTCTTTGTCCAACAAATAGAAACCCAATGCAACAAGTTCAGTCATTTTGAGTGGGGAAAACTCTTCACGTAACTAGAAATATGTCCCAAAGCATCAAAAGCTCCTCCAAGAAAGCCGCACAATTCAAACTTAGATTTACTACATCTAACAGACTCCATGACAAGTCACTCCCTAGTAAAGATTAAAGGAAAGAAGATGAAGTCTTCACAGCAGAGAATATTCACAGAACACTGAGTTTTCATCCCGGAAATCAGAAAGCCCATTATTTAAAAAGAAGTAATTAAATAAATCCTTGACATGGCGGCCAACCTTAAAGTCTCTAAACCTGGGTCAACAATCAGAAGCTTACAATTTTACACCACCTGGGGCATCAACCACATCACAGCCTGCTTTAAATGAGGAGAACCAAGCAAGAGGACTCCTCACCCTGCACACCCACTGTGCTCTGCCTCCGAGGCCTGCCCTCGGAGCAGCTCCCCGGGAACTTCAGCTGGCAGAGGCTGGTACCCTCAACAGATGATATTGATTGTCACTATTAGTGCCGGCAACTTCCAGATGAAGAAAAAGAAAGGAAAAGAAATCTCTCTTGGCTCTCCCAAATCCTGTGCTTGCCGACTTAAGCCAGACTAATTCCACGAACAAATCACCTATATATTATGTGCTAGCATTAGTTAAAAGCACACCTGTAATCTCAGCAGCTGGAAAATAGGGGCAGGAAGACAGCTTCAAAGTCCAAGCCAGGCTGAGCAGCACAGCTGCATAGTGAGGCTGAGGCTAGCCTGGGCTAGCAAGATCCTGTTCTGTAGAAGAAAGGAGAGGAGGGAGGGAGGAAGAAACATGGAGAAGACCTATTCTGAAAATTAAGTTTTCCACCAATTTTTCAAAACAAGAAGATGTGATAAAAATCCAAGAAATGAAACAATAATTCAGTGTTGCCCTCAGTACAGCAGGGAGGCACTCCACAGCTGGAAAACAGAATAAAAGGAGGAGCTGAGGGACTGGACTCCCTGGAGCTTCAGAAGAAAACAAAGCACATCCCTAGTTCACCTCCCAGCTCAGCCAGAGGTGTTCCTCCCACAAGAGATCTGAGTGTGCATTGTCCAAGAAAGAGATAGTGGCTTTATTTTATTTCATGAATATGTAGTTGCAGAGGGCACCAGACTGACTGGGCCCAGTTATTTTCGGCTGGCCTCTGGAAGACTGCACAGGAAAAAATGCAGATGGACTCCAGTGAGCTTTCTGAGAGCCTCTCGATTTTAAGTCCAAATGCACCAGCATCTAACTTTATCATCTTACAAGAAAAAGAGCCTGCAAACCCCAGAAGGGCCTGCTGACAAATCTCAGGGCGAGCAACCAAGACAGGGCGACAGCACATGGGTGCATGGCCATCTTGAAACCCTACACTGAAACTGACCATTTAAGACAAGACGAGCTCATCCCTTATTTTTAAGTCTCGGGAATTTTGAGCAGTAAAAACAAACAAACAGCTCTGCTCTGAACTTTGACACTTCTCCCTAGAACCCAGAGAATGGTGACAGGGCCATCAATTAAGTGCAGCTGGAGATTAGAAGCAAGCAACGCCAGGTTATGTTCTACCTCCTGTTAGCTCTAAGCAGGTGCTAGCTGAGTCCACCTGCCTGGCCTACACTCTGCTCTGTGCCTACAGCTTTTCACGATCACCCCAACAGCCCAGACTGCTCGCCTTCTAAATAATCTCAAACCAATCCATACATGTAAAGCAAGCTAAAGAGCGCGGCAAACCTTTTCCCTTCAATGATTTGATAACCCACCACAGGGAGCTTTTTCAACAATAGACAGGTGCATATATAAGTTTAGCTAAAACTTGTTTATGACCATTTCTTAAAAAAGAAGAAAGTTAACAAAACAATTTCAAAAATATAAATTTACGTGTGAAAATTTATGAATAGTTTTCTCACACACATTTATATAGACTGGAGTCTGGGGAGATGGCTCAGCAGTTAAGAGCACTTGCTACTCTTCCGGGAGCCAGGTACGGTTCCTAGAACCCAGCCGACAGCCCTTAACTGTTTGTAAGTCCAGGTCCAGGGCATCCAACGCCATCTTCTGTCCTTCAGAGGTACATACATATTGTGAGATGCATACATGCAAGCAAAACACTCCTAGACATAAAATAGAAATCCTACTGACTTCAAGTCATGTTACAGTCCTAATTTTTCTTATTTAAAAAAAAAAAGACAGACGGAAGTAGCTACAGTAGTTCTCCAGTTCCTGAAGTGGAGAGGCAGAGGCAAGATTGCTCCAAGATACAGGCCAGCCTAGACTATAGGCCAGCCTGGGCTACAGAGTGAGAGCCTGCCTCAAAAAGCAAGATAAAGTAAAATAACATTTTTTTTCAATCCTGTATCACTTCAATACCTTAGTACTTTCAAAGTTATAGAAATAAAATTACTATGTGCCACAGTTCATTTCAGATACAACACTGAGACACACCTTGGGAAAGTAGAGATGGCATTGATAAAAACACACAGGAGCTCAACGGTGCTGCTCTGAAGAATGTAAATTAATGTGCAGTTCTCTAGGGCATGCATAATTCAGCCCATCACTTATTCACTCCACCAACAGCAACTGAACACGCTACCAGACTCACTGCTGAAACACTGAAGACCCAAGAGTTCCAGTCTCCATCCAAATAGTCAAGTGGACCCTCTCTGTCCTTGCATTTCTCAATTAAGACTTATTGTAACATAAACAGAGATCACCAAAACTGTGCAGTAGGGCCAGACAGTAAATACTTCAACTTCTATAAGCAGGAACATATAGTCTATCCCAGTTATTCAGCTCTGCCTTTGTAGCAATAAAAACAGTCATAAACAATGTTATTAAATGAGCTTAACTTTGTTCCAATAAAGTTTGGTGTATACTATGATTTGAATTTCATGTAGTTTTCAAGTCACACAATATTATTTTTCCTTTGATCATTTTTTTGTAGCCAATTTAAAAAGTATAAGTTACTCACAGCTCCTACAAAACTAGATGGCCGGCCTGAGATAGACTTGGGTCAGAGGGCTGTGGTTTTCTCGTCCCAAATCTAAGGACATAGATTTCTTCATCTAGACCGCAGATAGGCTGGAGGCCGGGGCTAGGCCCCAGGACTCACTGTCCATCAGAGGTTTTCATGGTGCTCAGGCACAGCAAGCAATCAACAAGGGTTAAAGGTACTTAACTAAATGATGACTAAGTACCAGACCTCCTTCAAAGACTTTCCCATTATCTGAGAGAAGAGGCACATACCTGTGATCTCAACTCCAACAGAGGCTGAGGCAGGAAGAGAGCCTAAGGCCAGACATTTCAGGACCGCCGGAGCAACAGCACCAGACCCTTCCTCAAACTAAAACAAAACAAAATCACAAAACCTTTCGATGCAGCCTAGAGGCAGAAAGGGCAAGTAAAGAAAGAAAAAGTGGTATATGATGACAGAGACTGCCAGGGCTGGTGTGAGAGAAGGCACAGCCCAGGCCAGGAAGTGGGGACAGACATGGGGGTGACAGAGAAACCTGGAAGGACTTCTGCCTGCCTGAGTGGCTGACGTCTGGGAGAAGTGTTCCAAACCGAAGCCAGCCCTCTGTGTACAGAGGTGATAAAAGATAAGCCTAGTTATTGAAAATGTCCAGAGCCTATAGCACCTGGCCCAACAGGCAAAGGCTTTGGACATCTTACCAGAAAACTTGAGGAGCCACTGAGGAACTTTTCACTAAGAAATTATAGATAAGATACATGTCTTTAGATCAACTGGTCTTTCTGAAATATGACAACTCCAATCCTGACCGTTCCCCACCCCTGGTGGGCTGACTGGGGAGTACTTTTAACCAGTCCTGGGAGGGAACCTCAACTCCACTCAACCACAAGCGTTAACAACTACCCTCAGGACACTTGTGCTAGGAACGATGCCCAGGAAGCTAGCTGCACCAGACGTACCTTCAAGTCATGCTGGCTTCATTAAGGGCATAGCCCCATTGGAAACTGAGAGACATCTGTAGAAGGAGCAAAATGGGAGACTGAAACAAATTTGTCAAGATGTAACACTAGTCAGGTGAAATTCAATGAGGGGCCATACTGGTTCTCTTTGAGCTGGACAAGACGGCAACAAGTAAATTTAAACATGGCTCCATCCAGACATCCCATATTAATTGTATCCAGGTCACTGGATCCAAAGAAAGAGCTAACCTAAAACTGAACTTTAAATATGCAAGTAGCAGACAAAGACTTGGGACTAAGAGATGTTCCTTTGAGGACCATAGGTGTAAGAATTTGGAAATGTAAGTTAAAAAGGAACAACAGCCTAAGGAAAATCAAGGTTGAAAACCAAAGGAGTCATTCTGCATGTGAGCTTTTATTCAAAAGGAATCATCCAGACATTTTTAAGAAATTTGCTAGAGAAACTATTAATTCATTCACTAAGGCGTCCAAGACTTAGCTGCAACAGGATTTCCAGGATCGCACCTACAGGAGCCTGTGAGTGCCTTCACGGAGCTACAAGACATTACCCACTGGCAAGCTGGAGGCTTTACAAACGGTGAGTTATTATAAGGACCCTCCTGCTATCATATGGTAAAAGCACTACAAGTTTAAACTCCACTGAGAAGAGTATCAGCTCTTAGGGCAGGGCCCTCAATCTTCCACACCTTTCTATCAAGCACTATGGTATGCGTTTCTTAGGTATTTTAAAAATGTTTGTGGGAATATCTGGCAGTAATCTGAGAATGTATGCACACAGAGAGGGGGTACATGGTAAAAAAGCATACCCAACTTCCTAAAAGGATTTAGAACTGAAATAACCCAGCGTTACTCCTCCCACACCAACATCAACATGGCCAAGGATAAACTGACGGAGAGGGATGCCTCAGAGGTCTAACTTTTCCTCTCAGGTGTACGTTTTCTTCTGGGTGCCTTAGAAAAATGAGAGAAGGAATTTGCAGAGAAAGCAATGAACTGTAGAACAGGGAAATAGCCAAAAGCAACTTTTATAAAACCGCTCAACTACTGGCCATTAAAGAACAGCTCCTTGGCATCTCAAGTTGGAACCTGCAAATGTAAATCAGGCCTTTGTGAGACAAACTAAAATAGTATCCCCTCAGGGTGCACAAATACCACAGTGAAGTCACCAGCTTGAGCTACTCCCTGATACAGTCAGAGCCCATATTACAAAGATTTTCCCGGGAGAAACGGAAAATTTGCTGTTTGCTTCATGTTATGGGAGGGCCAAGTCACCTATGGGTTGATTCTGATTTATACACACAAGACATTTCATACAGATTAAAGAGCGTCCTAGAAAAGCTCATGACGTGCCTGGGAATCGGGTGCAATGCTAACTTTGGAAGCTCCATAAACTTTGACAGGGTTGCTCTTGTAAACAGTGTCTTAACCTAATTGTTTGAGGAATGAGAAAAGGCTACCTTTTTGCAAGATCAAAACCCTGTCTGCCAAGTTTCCATTCACAATTATCGAATTAACTAAAGGGGCCCTTTAAGAAAAACCCAATCCTCAGCTACAGTACTACTTTCAAAAGGTCCCTGGGTATTGCAACAAACTCACTCACAACATTATCATCTGATGTAAAAGCTATACTTTTAAACAGCAGCTAAGAAATCTATAGAGTACTCAGCAAAGATCTGTAAGCTGAAAGCAAAACAGAACTTTTTGGGAACGGGTGCCTGACTGAGACTTCCCTCCACAACACACAGATAATACAAAGTGACTTCAACTCTTCATGGCCAAAGATGCGCTGTGCCCTGAACCCTATGTCACTGTAATGGAAGTTAAGTAATGGCAGCTGTCAGAATCCATACTGGTTTTCCTCCATTTTTACATAAAGTGATACACGATCTAATTTGTACCTGTCAAATGTTAAAATATGATTCAGCCTCCCCCAAAAAGGTAGCAGTTAAAACGACCATACAGTCTGGTACATGAACATTTCTGAAGGGTTACATAAAAACCTGTCATCGGTGGTCTCCCAGCTGGGGAGCTTAGCAACTAAGGACACACTGGCTTGTTGCTATACGTCTTATTTGAATATATCTCATCATGCTTCATTTTCATACAAAAAAAGTGACTCATGATCATCACCAAAACATGCATACTGCACGCCTCTTAAGTGTGCTCTGACTTCATAAATTGTAAGACAGGGTCTCACTATGTAGCTCTGGCTGGTTTGGAACTTGCGATGTATGCCAGGCTGGCCTTGAATGTCAGCCTCCCCGAGTGTTCCAACCCACCTAGCCCTAGACTTGATTTAAGTTTTGCGGTGAGTAACATTCAACATCAAAAGGAGGCCAGCAAAGCGGCGGCTGGGCCTCTTCTTTCACACCGCTCCCTTGGGTTTCACAGGCTCTGGAGGGGCAAGACACAATATGCATCACTTGTTTAAGGGTATGTGAAATTTGAACTGGAGGGGAGATTTAATGGATGCACAGAACAGTCATGGTACTTGACTCCATGGGAAATAATTAGTTAGCTACAGCCCACAGAGTAACTGGAGTCAAGGAATGAATACATTGACTATCAAAACACTTGGATGGCCAGGCCTGGCCTACTTGCCCGAAATTGTTGAGCACAGCATCCATGCATGCATATATACCCGGTCATTAAAAAAAAAGATGGGACAGAAACCAGAAAGATCAGCCCCACGCCACATAAAGCTCTCCCTTCCCCACCTCCTCCTCCGCACACATTTCCTCCAGGACCTCATGCCCAACCCAAGAACAAGTACAGTGAGTTCAGTCAAGACTTCATACACTATCCAACTAAAATGTGTAAAGCACATGTGTTTACAATAACTAGACTGCTATGAAAATATTGTAAATATTTTTCTTAAGAGTAAACCCGCAGGGCATGGTGGCTCACACCTTTAATCCCAACAGTCAGAAGGCAGAGGCAGGCAGATCTCTGTGAGTTCAAGGCCAGCCTGATCTACAGAGCAAATTCCAGGAAAGCTAGACTAAGACCTTGTCTTATGAATGCCATTTAGCAACCAACGGAAGACTTTCTCAGCAAAATCAAGTCCAAGCATATAGACAATGTCCGAATGAGGTGAAAGCGCCCTTTGACCTTGTTAGTAACATGGTCCAAAATAAGCATCTCTGGCTCCCAACAGCAGCCACCTAACCTGCTACTCTCTTACCCTAGCACACTGTCTCAGCAACAGAGAATTGACCAGGGAGTAGTCTATCCCTCTGCAATCACCTGAAATAAACCTCCGCTCCTTGGCCTAGAGCAGGAGGAAAGCAAGACTGACACCCATTGTTCAGAACTTTTCAACTGCATCTCAGGCACTTGGGGGACATCAAGGCCTTTTCTTTGGGTTTTTGGGGGTTTTTTTCATTCTGAAAATGGATTAAGCAAGACTTCAAGGGAATTCAGAATTGAACACAAAAAAATAAGTAAAAGGTTAAAAATAACTGAACATAAATTGCAAAACTCATTTTGGGCAACTGAACAACTTTCAAACTCCTTAAAAGAGTAGTCTCGCGAGACCATGGACAGCCCTGAGGGTCTCCCACTGTCTGGAGAAAGGCACCTGCCCCAAGACTCTACTTCTACACTTCTGTACTGTTCCAAGGCCTTTAAAATAACCCAACTCAATCGTTTAGTTAGTACTGAAAAGCAAAGGCCTCACAGTCTCATTTTATGAACTTGTTTTCAAAATGTTCCATCTGCCCGATGACTCATCCACAAATAAAAAGGTGTTTACTACAAAGGCACTAAATAGTGCTTTTCTAAAAGTTATCCCGCACATGGTAATTGACACTTTTCAAGGCACTTTCTGTTAAGTCATAGTCCTTCTCTGAAATCCTGAGAGAATGTTTGGTGTGCTAGAGAGCAATGAAAAGAAAACTACAAAACCATGATCAAAGAATCATTTGCCAACAAAATGTCCCTTTCAAATATCCTAGATATTATTAGCTCTATAGAACTGCCCTGTGTGCTTTGGACAGGCTTGGGGCAATCTGTTCTCTTTGGAAGTTCTTTAGTACCAGCCACTGGTAAAATCATGTGCTCCAAATGCACTGGGAATGGAAGCTCTACACATCCATAATCCGTTTCCCACACTTACATTATTGAAACACGACATCGGAATTTTCTATTTACTTGCATGTCTCAAAAACGAAGAAAAACTTTCCTAGATCAAGCAGGAACTTTGATCCAGCCCAGTCATCAGCCTTTCCCATCCATGCTTCTGCCGTGAAGTTTCCCACTATACACCCCTTTCCTGAATTCTAAAATGATGCATGTTTCCACACTTGCTTGGATCAAAGAAACAGGGAAGACAGCGAGGAGAGCTTTTTACACCGGAACAAAACTGCCCGGCAATTACAGTGAGTATCTTCATTACCTTTTTGTTTTCTCTCCACCAGGATTAGCAGTGAAATAGCTCTTAATTAAGGCCGAACAGCTCTAAAGAACAGTAACGTAAAAGTGAACTTCTACTTTAATTACACATAGGCAATACCGGCAGTAAAGACATTTGCGTCCCTCAAATTCCCTTATTAGAGCTAAGAGCAATCACTCTCAACCCCGGAGAGAGACAGCTAAAGATTTTAAAGACAAGTGTTTAAAGTAGACCTTCAAGACTCTAACGCAAGCATGAGACGTGATGGTCCTGCCAGGATGGGGGCTTCATTAGCGCTTCAAGGGGAAAAGGGGAAAAGGGGAATAGGGGTGTTGGTCCAAAATCCTGACTGCTGAAATAGAAAATAATCAGCGGAATAAGAATTCGGTTGGGTTAAAAAGAGTAAGAAAACAGAGATGCTAGAGTGGGACATGGTGGCCCTCACCGGATGTTCAAAGCGAGATGAATTAGAGAAGTTGGAGAAAGGAATTTCTGTGTGTGGCCCACGCTGGAGAGCAGACCGTCAGCACGCGGCTGGACAGGCCCCTCGGGCCAGACCAGCGGCTCCATGGAGGCAGCCCCGGAGCTGGGCCGTGAACGAGAAGTAGTGGGGAACAGGGCTGTCACCGCTTACCCAGGTGCAGCGTGAGGTTGATGGAGTTGGGGTACTGCACCCCGGCCAGCATGGTCTGGCTTTGCCACCAGGTGGTGTCGGCCTGGTTGTTGTAGTCGGTCAGGAAGGCTGCCCCGTGCTGCAGGTGGAGTTGGCCGGCGTCGCACAGGTGACAGGACTTGGTGACTCCGGTCACCCCAGTCTGCACGCAGTACTCCTCGGGCGGAGTCCCACACGTGTTGGTAGCCACCACGGTCACATTGAAGGCGGCATTAACAAACTCCGGCATGCAGCGCTGCGGCCGGCC
>LOJH01016394.1:16638-29977 GCA_001685095.1 Ellobius talpinus
TCTCTCTCTCTCTCTCTCTCTGTGTGTGTGTGTGTATGTGTGTAATGTAGAGGTCAGAGGTCACTTTGGGTATCATTGCCCAGCTACCACCCAACTTCTCCTCTGACACAGTCACTCACTGAATTGATTCAGGTAAACTAAGCTGGCCAGAAGCCCCAAGGGTCTACCTGTCTCCACCTCCACAGCCCTGGGATTAGAGGTACAGGCTACCACCCCTAGTGTTCCTTACATGAGTTCTGGGTATTGAACTCAGACCCTCATGCTTGCAAGACCAGCACTGTGCCAAATGAGCTGTCTCCTTAGGACTCCAAATATTTCCCTGCTCCCAAGACAGCTGGTAGCTGGATTTTTGTAGCAACCTCCTCAGTCTATGACTTCACTTTTACTCTGTAGCCACCAAGCCTGACACCAAAGCTTGCCTGTATATTTTCCTGGCAGCGAACTTTCTGTTTTTATGTGTACTCTCATAACCTCCTTCACCCCTCACACTCACTCCAAACGTGACCACTGGTTCACTTTAGCCATTGAGACAAGAACAAACAAAAATCCAAAGTCACTTCTAACAGTGCCAACACAGGGAGGCCTTTCTCTTCTCTCTGAGACCCCAGATCTCTTTTGATACAATAAAAAAAAAAGGTCAGGTTAGCAGCCTATGGAGAAAAAAGGTGTGGAAGTGAATCACCTTAGCTGAGCATTCCAGCTGACCAGTGAAGCTCAGTAGATCCCACAGCTCCAGTTAACCCAGTCAAGACAGAACCAAGAACCTCAGAACTAGCCCAGATCATTTTTTCAACCTCAGGTTCCTGAGCTAAATGAATAGTTAGGGAGTTAAAGTCACTAAGTATTGGGGGTGATTTCTTAAAGGTAACTTACACAGCCATTTACAAAGATGTGAAAAGTAATGTATTCTCAAAGGATGACTAGTAAAAGTGTTAAGAGTCTCTATAAAGTGAAACCACAGACCTTAAAGTGAGAGTTTATGGACTCGTTAGGGGGCATAAAATCCAAGAGTTTGGTTATCCATTTTCTCATGTTAATTTGAAGAGGTCGTTACAAAGTCCATTTGGTCTAAATATCCTGCTCACCAGTGAACCATGGTGTCGAATCCCTGCTTACAGCAAATCACGGAAATTTCACAGCTGTGTCAGAACTCAGGCACTCTATAATAAGACATTGAGGTCAGCACTGGGATCCCAAGGTTCAGCCATCATGAGTCCTTGAGATAATAACTGGGCCTCCTTCCAGAGTTGCTGCAAAGATTAAACCAAGAACTTGTACTATTTGTTAGATGCTAAATAAATGTAAGCACTCAAAAATATTAATTGACTTACGAGTTTGGAAGCCAGTTCAATCGCTAACTACCACGCATTACACATCCTGTGGGAGGCCTTACAGAAATGCCTCCACGTGTGCTACCCTGCTGCATCCTCTGATTATCACTGAAGTGGCGGTCACATGGTCTTAGAAGTGAGAACCTTGAGAAGCAGAGAAGCAACTTCCCTACCATCAGACAGGTGGGAAGTAGCCACTACCACCAGCAACTGTCACATTGTCCCCATCACATCTGGAGTACTTTCCTTTCTGTCAGACAAAAAGCAGCTTGGGGGGAAAAGAAAGGAATTTTGCTTACAGGTCCACAAGAACAGAGTGCTCATGACGGGGAAGCCATGACGACAGGCAAGGAAGGCATGGCAGCAGAAGCGGGAAGTCACCTGATCAACTCTCATCACCACACAGGAAGCCGGGCTGGGGCAGGAAGGAAGTCCAGGGTATAAGCCCACTCCAGGAATGTACTTACTCCAGCAAGGCTCCACCTCCTAAAGGTTCCACAACCTCCCCAGACGGTATCCCCAGCTGGGGACCAGGTGTTCCAACTTAGGAGCCTACTGGATGTGTCCGACTTAAACCAGGTCATAATGCTTCCTTGACTCGTGGTCAAGAGCAAAACCCAATTTAGATTGCTGAGGGTTAAAGACCCATTCTTGAGAGTGGTAATTATATAAAGGGCCTGTCTGTTTCCAAAGGTAGCCCTGTTTTGCATTTTAATCAGTGGCCAGGACTGAACCTGTTCAGGACAGTGTAAAGTGTGCACTCCAGAATTCTGTCCTATGTTTCATTTAAAAATCTTTGTCATTTTAGCCACTTCCTAAACTGCTCGCTGTTCTTCCGTCCTCCCTGGACATATGTGTGTGAGCTCTGGAGTCAGATTACATCTGAAGGGATCACAACTCAGCACCTACTGACTGTATGAGCTTGGGCAACAGGAGACCCCTCGAACTCTTTGTTTCCTTGTCTGGAGAAAATAGGAAATGATACATACCATTTTGTGGAGAGTGAAAGAAAGAGGGGATAAAGTATGGAAGAGAGAGAAGAGTGAGGAATGGAGGGGAGAGAGAGAGAGAGAGAGAGAGAGAGAAAGAGGGAGAGAGAAAGCCAAGTACAGAGCTTTCCATAGATTTGATGTCCATTTTGTTTATTGATGCTTTTGATCCACAGCTAGGCTGCCATGGCCTTCACACACACACACACACACACACACACACACGCACGCACATGCACACACACGCACACACGGCACATTTACATGCAGTGTATTTAATCCTGTGCTTTCTCAGGTTCTTTGCTCGATTATGCCATCCCTGAGATGGGAGTCTGCATTCCTAGGTCTCTCTTCCTAGAACTCCACCATTAGCAGCTGCTCCCTGTTTGGTGAAGCCAACTTAATCCAACGGTGAGTCCAGCTTTTAACTTACCCAATGAGCACTTCTGTTTGTTCAACCATCCTTCATGCTTTCAGTTGCTGGACTACATCAGGAGTTTGCAAAGACCTTTGCTTGGTGTTTCCCAATGACATTCTGCTCTCAAATGGATTGAAAGAGGGTGCCTGAACAGGAAGTGAATTGCTTGCAGAGATGCTCTTGCTGAAGAAAGGGGCTGAGAAACACAGGTTTTTAGCCCCCCCCGCCACCCCTTAAAATGTTTCTGGGAGCCTCTGATAATGCCTTGAGCATCTCCTATCCAGCTGATCACTTAGACTTTTCCTTAAAGGCCAAACCCCAGATTCTCCATCCCCCTAGGTGAAACCAGCTCTAAGCATGAACCCCTAGAAGCTGAAGGAATATATTTCTAAAGAGAAAGTACACCTTCCACCCCCATCCCCACCTCCACACACACCTCCCTCTGACCCCAGAAAATTCTGCAGGGAAAAAAGATGAGTGATACTTCAAAGTCTCAAAGAGTGATAATGGTCACTCACAAGTGCCTAGAATTCCATTCCAGCTCTAGGGGATCTGACACCCTCTTCTGGCATCTAGAGATACCACACTGGCATGTGATACCCAAACACAGAAATACATATAATTAAAAATAACATAAATCTTTTCTTCATCTAAGTAGCAATGTGCAGGCTGAGACACAGAGCCCCTCGGAAACTGAAACGATGATGGGGTTTCAGCCTATCAGGACTCTGATCTGTAGATATATATGTCACTGTTGAATAAACAAATTATGGCTGCATAAATTGATTGTTTCGTGCATAAAACCTTTCTTAAATTCTGCTGCCTTCATTGAAAATCCCCAGTAGGAAATGTTTATCAAGAGCTCACTATATGCCAGATGATATGTATTCATATTTCATCAAGCCCATGAAGTGAGCATTGCTATCTACACAGATAAGGAAGCCGAGGCAGGGGGCCTGGCTTCATTCTTTAGGGTCTGACAGCAAGCAAAAGCCATGGCAGGGGTGTGAAGCCGTGCCTTCCTTGTGTTTCACCCCCAGGCTGCTGCTCCAAGAACAGCTTTCTGGCTCTATGCAGAACCATCATGTGAACTCTTTGAAGTAATGAGCCTCTTCATTCTTGTGCTGCTTAGCTTTTTGTCAACTTGACACGAACTGGAGTCACCCAGGAAAAGGAGATCTCAACTGAGGCACTGCCTCCATCAGATTGACCTGTGGACATGTCCACTATGGGAGGGCTTTCTCAATGTCTAACTGATTCTCGGGAGAGTACATTCCACTAGGGGAGGTGCCTTTCCCAGGCAGATGAGCCTTGTCTGTACTAGAGAAGAAGCTATGCAAGCCAGAAAGTGCAAGACAGTAACCAACACCCAGCTGGTCTCAGCCTTGGCTCTGGCATCTAGGCTCTATCTAGGGACTGATGGAGGGAATGTGGAAACAAAAGAGAGCAGACAGGCATCTCAGGAAGCAGAAGCATCCTTTAACCAGAATGTCTGAAGGGCCACAGTCTGTATGCAAGTGAGCCTGTGGACACATAATGTGGAGGTCGTGGATTTTATAGGACACTTGGGGGGATGAAGAGTCCATCTGGGGTCAGTTGTCCCTGCAGTCTGGATATGGTAGATATTAGCAGGTCTGGTGTGTTGATCTACTTACCAGAAGCTTCCAAGGGTGCCTTCTGTCAAGTCAACTCTCCTACCCAGAGAGTTCTCAGTCTACCTGAGGCTTGTAGGTCGTTAACCCTTCAGGTTTGCGGCTGAGTTTCCGTGTTGGCTTCCCCTGCCAATGGTATGGAAAGTGTGAGATGAAATCTAGCCCTTCCTCCTCGTCACGGTGTTGATCACAGCAACAGAAAGAAAGCTAGAACACCCCTCTTCTGGTGATTCTCGCAAGATAGAGAAATCATCTCGAGGGGTGCGTGCGTGCATGCATGCGTGTGTGTTTGTGTGAACAATAGTAAAGAAAAAAGTCTCTCAATATGACAGTAGTGAAGGGGTCATGAGAGAAACTAGAGGGATGAAAGGGAAGGGCTAGATGACGTAATTATATTTTAGTTAAAGATTTTAAAATGCAGATGGGGCCTTGACTGACAGCTTCTGGTTCAGTAGGGTCTGAAGGGAAGGTTGGGAATCTGCATTTAACTAGGACCAAATATTAACTGGTACAAGAGGACTTTAGCAGCTACCCCGAAAGCATTGTCTCTGGGGCATCATCAAGGGTCTCCTTCAAAGGGGGTAGCCTGGGGGCTTTAGGTGCCACTTGCATTTTGCTCTCTACAAAGTTTCCAAACAAGAGTTGTGCCTTAACATTAATAAGGATGGAATGTGGCTGGTATAGAGGGCAATCCTAAATTTGTTCCGGTCCTCTATCACCCCTGCTAGGAAGATGTCACTAATCCTCAGGGCTAGCTGTCCCAAGCCAGGGCTTGAATAGCAAGAGAAAGAAAGGGCAGCCTCCTCTGCTCTCTTTGAAACATAAAAGGTCCAGGCTGCAGGAGAATGCTGATGGTGACAGATGTAAGAAGTTTATTATATATCGCAGAGATCCAGATTAGGAAAAGCCTTCTAAATCCAATTTTTCTGCTTAAAGCAGAAAGCAAATAAGGCCATCCTGGCTTGGCACCGGCCTCATAGAACTCATTGACAGGATGTCTGGAAGCCATTTAGAGACCCCACTGTGGTGCCAAGGAGGCAAGTTTTGAGGCTATTATCATGCACCCCATCTTTCGCTCTTAAAAGCAATGTAATCAGTGTGAAGTGGGGTAAGAAGCCGCTTTGCTGAGGCAAATTTCAGAGTAAAGTGACCGGAAGACTAGGGAATCAGTATAGGACAGGAAGGAGGAGGGCGACGACGACGAAAGTGACCCTGGACTTTGAAGGGCTAACAAACGACACCCATACTCTCTCTCTGCCCAACTTTTTCATCTAATGCAACACTAAACTGTATGCCAGATGTCAAAACAGTTATGGGGGTCAGCTGAGGACTTGAGCAAATACCTTCTGCAAGTTCCACTTCTGAGACACATATATCATCATGGCAGCTACCTGCCTGGCTGATTCCCTGGCTTTCTCTACCTCTGGGGATGGGGTTGGGGGGTGGAGTCAAGCAAGCTTCTGGAAAGACAGCTAAGCCTGGAGAGTACAAGAAAACTTTTCCCTCAGATTCCGCTTCAGGTATCTGTTAAACATTGTGAATGGCATGGAGTCATGATGAGAGGTAAGGTACGACAAGGTACAGGGCCTGGTGGGAATCTGTGAGGTGATGGGTCAAGGGTCATGGGTCATGAGTCGGCACCTCCTTGAGTTCCACTCATTTTATTTTTATCCAGTTTCCTCACACAATGGTGTTTCTATCCTCAGAATCCATCCTTCCAGTGCTGGAGTTCTGACGTTTTCTCTCTCTATTTTCTCAAACAAACAAAACCCCAAATCCTCTCAGTCTCATCGGAAGTTCCTCCTGTCCCATTAGGAGTTCCTGAAGGCCATTAGCTCTCAATTGTCCCCCCCGCCCACCTTCTCTTCTAGGATCAGAATTACTCTGACAGTGGGGATTTGCTCCTCACCCTCTTGATTCTGTCATCAAATATCTGACAATAAACAGTTTGAGAGAGGAAGTGTCTGTCTCCTTTCCCTCACAGTCTGGGAGGAAGGTCCATGGGTGTGGGAAGTCCTGACGGAACTGGAGGGAGCTGCCCACACTTCATCCACAGTCAGGAAGAGAGAGCGAGGAGAGCAAGAGCACTGGGGCTCAGCTCACTGCTTCCTGTTTTGATTCAGTCCTTCCCTGGACACCAGGGAGTGATGCCACCCACAGCTGGGATGAATCAGTCCCCTTTAATTGGCCTAATCTAGAAACTCCCCCACAAACATGCCCAGAAGTTTGTTTCCATGGTGATTTTAAATTCCATCAAATTTAACCATCACAACAGGCCACCAGCTACAAACAGGAGTTCCAATTCAAAATTTAATTAAAGTTTAATTTAATTCAAAATTCATATCTTCAGTTTTACTAGTCATATTTCAAGTAGTTAAGAGCCCCTATGTGGCTATTGACTAGTCTATTGGGCAGGGCAGACAGAGTACCATGGTGGAATAGTTCCATCGGAGAGATTCCTACTACACAGCTCCATCTTGGAGGATGTGATGAAATTGATGATACAAATCTCCCCCACTAGACAAGAACAATCAGTTCTCATAAAATCATGAAGGGGCTGGTGAACTCTCAACTGTCCCTGTCATTGCCACTACCAAGCTGACATTTCTCCTCTATAAGAAAGGCCTAATTTGAAAGAGAACTGAAATTTATGGGAGAAGAGAAAAATTGCAGCCGAAGGTATTCACAGTTAATCCCTATAGTGTCAGAGTAAAATTCTATCTCTGAAGTAGATAGGACCAATATCAGGAGAAACAAGTGTTTCAACTTTTTCATAAGGCAACATTGTCCATAACTCCAAAATAAAACTGTGAAAGTCAAATAATAATTTATTTTTATTAATGAAATTGAGGCAAAGTTGAGAAGGTCCTAAAATTCATAGGCCATGAATGGAGAGATGGAGGAGATTGCTCTGTGGAGAAGCCCACGGGAGTAATACCGAATGTGTCTTCCTCTTGGAATTAGAAATGGTAATAGGACCCCCTTCAGCTAGGAGTGAGTGGAGGCGGAATTGTTTAAGAGACAATGCTAGGTTCACCAATACAGGGCTCAGGAACGTGGAAGGTCATCAGCTCAGGGTCCACAGAGATGTGGACTAGCAATCCTGCTAATCCATGAGGCACTCGCAAAGCTAGGAAAATATAAGTCTCTATTGAGACTCTTTGAGCATGCTCATATTGCTACCCTGTCTTACATTACTCTGTCTCGAAGAGTACAGATATGAGAATAAGTTCAAAGTCTCTTATAGAGCTTGGAGTTGAGCAGCTGGAAAGATGGCTCATGGGTTAACAACATGTGTGGCTCTTACAGAGGACCTGAGTTTGACTCCCAGCATGCAAGTATGGTGGCTCACAACTAAACTACCTCTAACTCCAGCACCAGGGGATCTGACACCTTCTTCTGCCCTCTGCAGTCATTTGCACTCATATGTGCACACAGGCACAGAGGAGGGAGGGAGGGAATGAGAGAGGGAAGAAGGAAGGGAGAGGAACACATACACAATAAATAAATGAAAAGATTTTGGAGTTGATTTGGGCTTGGCTCCATGAGAAAGCTAAAGGAATGAATTAGTGTTACATAGCTTTCTCTCGACTGAAGCATTCCTTCCCAGTGGTTGGAAGAAGACACATAAGGCCCCCAGGAAGCTTATGAGATTTACAGGACTTAAGAAGCCTCCTCCACAGTTATATAACAGTAAGCAATTCCTGAGGAAGAGAAGACACATGTGTTGAAAAACTTGGAAGTTGCACGAACTCCAGAGCTACTATTTCTGACTACTCACTGATGTTGGGGTCACTGCAGGGGAATGCAGCTGCCTTTGAGTTACCTCTAGACTTTCAAGAAACCTCCAGAAGGTTGCTGCTTCACCAGGATAAGCTTGGGGGGCATCATTTCTTGGGTCTACCATGATGCTGTATCTGGAGTGAACAGGCATTGTTCACAACTCCTGAAGAAAACTTTCATGCCAATAAGATAATTATTGGCTCTAGAGTAAACAAAATGGTGCCCAAGAATGAAGCAGCTTCTTGATACCCGATGAGTTGGGAACAAATGTCTCATGACAGCCAGGGCTGTACTCCGAACTTTCAGACTCATGTATCAAAATACACATTCTAGTTAAACTGTAGCTCCATATCTGCCTGAGCCCCTACCCTCCTAAATTCTTCCTGAAGAACCCTTAGGAAAACTTACAACTAAGAACAGAAAAAGAATTAAAGATTAGAAGACTTTTTTATTTTCAAGAGCAGTAACTAAGTTGAAACAGGATTTGGGCTGAAGAATTTGACCTATGTGTAAACATAAGAAATACAAACTCCAAGGATGAAGATGAAATCTTTAGTTTTCCAAGCCAGAATGACTGGGTACTGAGGAGGAGATGGGCACCCACTGTACACAATAACTCCACTGTCTGTTTTCTAAGAGTTGCCTGTGTACCATTTGCAAGTGGTTATTGGGATTATGAAATAAAACCTTAGCAGCTTTTAGCATTAAAAAGTCAGCACTACAGAAACATCAAACTATATATAGAATAATGCTCAAATTATAATAAAGTATATGGCACAGAAAATTGGGGAAGACAATTTTTAGTATTAGAATATATGAAATAGATACACAAATTATAAGAATATAAACAATAGTTATATTTGATTACATGCATGGAATCACTATTACTTACTAACTGGTATGTTTCTTAAACTCTTAAGACTAGAAAAAGGCTATTTCAAATTTGGCCTGGGTTATGGCTTCGTTTGTAGAGTACTTTCCTAGCTCATGCAAAGCCCTGAGTTCATTTCCCAGTACCATAAAAATTCAGGTAAGGTGGCACACATCTATAATCCTAGCACATAGGAGGTGGGGGTAGGAGGATGAGAAGTTCAAGATCAGCTTTGCTCACATAGTGAGTTCAAGACCAGCCTAGACTGCATGAGCCCCTACTTCAAAAAATGTATATAGTTTTTATGAAAATAAAATAACTTGAAAAACGACACAGTTCCGAGCATGAAATAACACAAAACCCACACATATAAGATAAACCCTTGGAGACTGATACAATTAACAACACAAGTAAATTTTCAACACTATCATAGTAAACAATATCCCAGGGCTAATTTAATGACACTCCATCAAGTAAGAATCACTGCTAGAAAGCACAGCAGACTCTAAGCAATGCAGTCATTTCACCAATGTGAAGTGTGTGCCAAGCAAGGAAAAGCATATGTTCTTCTCATGAAAAGATAAAAGGACAGTAGATAAATATTCAATATCCAACTCTTATTAATACAGCTCTGAGAAGTGGAGATAGAATACGTGTCTGACAGCCGACACATATACATTTGTATTAAACCAACTAATGATATCATTCACACTTAAAGTTCTACCAAGAGAGGCAACACTACTATAGTAAAATCAGCCACAAAACCAGTATATTTACAGCTGGTTCTGATGATACATATATTCACACACACACACACACACATATATATACATATATATATGAAACCCAAACGCTAAGGATGAATCTTTTTATATTATTTTCATAAAAATTAGACACAATTTCTGAGGTAGGGTCTCATGTAGCCTAGGCTGGCCTTAAACTCAGCATATACTCGAAGATGACCTTGATCTTCTTCTTGACCCATGTGCTAGGATTATAGCTGTGTGACACCTTGCCTGGAATTGAATGGTGCTGGGAAATGAATTGAGAGCTTTGCACATGCTAGGCAAGTACTCTAAAACACACACACAAATATTTGTGTATATATGCACATGTGTGTATATATGTACACGTATATATATAATGAAAAGAATCAAGAGAATTATATTACTATTTTTAGAAGTTCATTGAAGAATATCTGAACTGATTTTTAAAAAATCAATATAATTGCTAAAAATGTAGAACATGTCACTGGGGGCAGAAGGAAACCACTCCTAATTGAATTAGAAATATAAACTGCTCAGACAGAGTCTTAATGGGAAATTTGTGACCTAGATTGGATGGGTGGAGGGGATCTGATGCTCAAGTTCATTGAGAGATATGAAGTAAAACTTGACTAACAGAGGCAGTGTGACCTGCTATGAAAGTCTATTTTAAGGATGTCAGTTCTTTCCAGCTGATATACAACTTTAAGCAATTTAGCTTTTTTAATGGTTGTTTATTTAAATTGGATAGAATTGTAATAAAATTAATCTGGGACAATAATAAATTGAAAAATTGAAGATACTTTAAGAATGTGAAGGTGAAAGAGAAAAGCCTTCCAAAAGACCCAAATACACAATAAAAATATCAGTTACTAAAGCATTCTGTTAAAGACGCATAAATAACGGGCTTGATCAGAGCATAGAATGGGTAGTAACCACAATACATTTAAGACGGCCAGTCAAGGGGCATGTGAGGATTCCTTGGCAATATGATGGCTTGTGCTCTAGTTATATTTATGACTTAGCTACTTGTTGCTGCTATGACAGAATGCCACGGGCTGGGGATACTCAAAACTAGAAAGGTTATCTCACACACGGTTGTGGAGGCTTGGGAGTCCAAGGGCGTGGTCCTAATCTAGTGAGGGCCTCTGTGCTGTGTCAGAATACAACAGAAGAAACTGAGAGGTGATAATTAGGTTAAGCTCATTCCTTGTATTAGGAATTCTAGTTATAATGGTATCCATGGANGCCTTGACCAAGAGAGGACTATCTTATAAACAAAGTCCTCATTTAGATGTACCTGTGAGGGGATTCCAGAGATTAAATTCATACACAGACTGCAAATTTGCATTTGATAGTTGAAGGTAGAATGCTGGAAGGCTGGGCCTTGTCAAGGGATATGTGCCACTAGGGTACATACCTTTCACGGGCTGTCTGCCTTTGGTCCATTCCTGTTTCTCTGCTTCCTGGCTGCTGTGATGTGAACAGCTCTGCTCCACCACGCTCCTGCCACCAGGGCATTCTTCCTCATTTCAGGCTCAGAGCCATAGACCCAGCCAACCCTATAGTGAAATCTCTGAGTCATGACCTGAAGAAACTTCTTCCCTTCTTCCATTTTTCTTATTTCCCTGTAGTAGTGAAGTTTGACTAACACAGGTGATTGAATTTCAGCTCGAGTTTCAGGGAGGACTTTTAAACCACTGTATCTGGAACCCATGAAACAGGGACACTGCCTTAGTTGAACTTAACTGAGCATGGGGTGTGCTTCCCCCATTGTATCTGATGGACTCCTCTGGCATACTTTTGAAGCATCCTTTTGACTAAATCTTACCAATGAAAGAATATTGTGGCAACTGGTTAAATAGTTTTCACACCATGACTCAAGATAAAACCTATATACATTACCTGACTGAAAGTTTTTCAGTTTTTTAAAATATTAAAATTAGAGAACAATGGGATTGCTTAGCAGGATGTTTACTGCCAAGTTTGACAACCTAAGTTCTATCTACTTGGTGGAAGGAAAGAACTAATACCACTAAGATGTCCCCAGACCTTCACATAGGCATTCCAGCATGCACACATGCTGGTGCGCGCGCGTGCACACACACACACACACACACGCATTCTCACACTACAAACAAATAAATGTTAAAATTTTAATTTAAATTATTATAAGAATCCATATGAATACATGATATAGCAAACCAAAATAATGACTCTATAACAAAGCAAAAGATTCATAAACATGACTGTCTAGTAAAATAAAACATTATCTAACTAAATATACTGTAATAAAAACACTATGAAAGGATGAAAAGCCATTAGAATAATAACTATATTAAAAATTGTTTTAAAAGGATAATATATCAATAAAAATGTAGATAGAGGAAGGACACAAATTATTCATATAAAGGACAATAATACTAGTAAAGAAATATTTAAGGAACTGGAGAGATGGTTCAATGATTAAGAGTATTTGTTGCTCTTGTAGAGGACCCGAGTTTGGTTCCCAGTACCCAGGTCAAACCACTAACAACCACTTTTAATTCCAACTCCAGAGAATCTAATGCTCTCTTCTAGCCTCCATGGCCACTCATGTGTATAAACAGAAACACAAACTTACATACACATACACACACACAATTAAACATTTTCAATTTAAATAAAATGTATTAAAATGTATTAAAACATTCAATTAAATTGGGGGAGGTTTATAGCAGGGTAGAATGTCCTCTATATTGCTAATGACCATAAAAATTATTGAAATATATTTGTAAATATTGAGGTAGTCTTTATTTAAAACTATAAAGATGTTTTTGAGCCAGTAATTCTATTTCTGGGAATTTAGCCTAGGAAAATAATCCAAAGCCTAGAAGAATACAGACACATGATATGTCTGATTCTCCACTGTAATTGCAAAGACATGAAGCTTCACACAGAGTAAAAGATAATATAACAAATGGCAATAAATTCACTGGAATTAAATAATAAGCACCAATCACAAACAGAGTTATGAGGGCCATGCAAACAAGGATATGCATAACTGCAGTTGATTACAATTGTGAAAAATTATACACGGCAAAGTACTGGAAGGCTATAAATGCTAATGAAAAGATACCGAGTACTGACTGCACATTTTTACATTTACTTATTGTGTCTTTATGCATGTATTCTGTAGAGCATATGCATGTACACAGCACACATATGGTGGTCAGAGGGAAGCTTGTAGGGCTTAGTCTCTTTCTTCCACCTTATGGGGCCCTAAAACTGAACTCAAGTCACCAGGCTTGGAGACAAGTGCTTTAACCCATTGAATTACCTTACTAATCCATTTAAAAAATAACAATTTTNATATATATATTTGCACATGAGCACAGTGCTGGAGGCCAGAAAGGGCATCAAATTTCCAGGAGGTAGAAGTTGTGAGTCAGAGATTGTGAGTTGCTCAACATAGCTGCTAAGAATCTAAGTCAAGGACTGGAGAGATGGCTCAGTGGTTAAGAGCACTGCCTGCTCTTCTGGAGGTCCTGA
>LOJH01016396.1:6838-21491 GCA_001685095.1 Ellobius talpinus
ACACACACACACACACACACACACACACGTAAGAGCCAGAATATCAAGAAGTCTGCTGTGAAACCATTATCTCCTAGAAACGACTGAGTATACAAGACCAGAACACATCAATGTCCATGTCAATATGTCATGGGGAAAACTTCACAGCGCTGCACCTTCAGACAGAGACCCTACAGATAACTAATAACTTCTGGAAGAAGGATGATTGATTGCCCTCTGTCAGGAATGACCCCTTATTGGTTGCCCAATGCAGAGGGGTCAGCCTTGAAACCATATACACACAAGCAACAAGAATAGACTTAGCAAATTGTATTTATACACACCTGTGCATACACATTCATGCACACACTCATACAGATGTAACAGTAAAAGACAGAAAAAGATATCAATTTAAGAGTGGAAGTGTTCGTGGGAGGGGTTCGAGGGTGTGTAGCTGGAAGGTGCTGGAGGGAGAAAAGGGGGAGAGGAAGTTATATAATTCTGTTTAAATTAAAAACATATTTTTAAAACTAAGGAAAACCATTCTGAAAATAAATAAAAGTTAAAGATTAAAATCATCAGTTAAAAAACCAATAAAGAAAAAGATGACCATTACTACCATAAGTATATAGGAGTTAAACTACAAAAATTCTCAACTCTGCTTAGTCATTCTATCTCTAAAAATTATTAACAATATATGGATTTTAAAAATTGGAAGCTACAGCTCAAAACTTGAAGCTATGGAAGAAATTAAATACATTCTAAAGGTTTTTATCATCAACATACATTCAGAATATCTACACTGATGCACTCTGGAAAATGCCTGAAAGACCACTCCTAAAATACATACCAACCAAAAGGCAGTGTAGCTCAGTCTATTAGTCGACATGGCCCTGATTGAACTACGCAAAGGACAGCTTAAGCAGGAGAAATATGAGTCCATTCTTCTTTGTAAATATGAATGTCAGAAGATAATTAAGATAATTTAAAACTGAATGAAGTGTTTGATTAAGCAAATAATCCAGCACAAGCAGGTAGGATCTCCCCCCAAAAAATCTAACGATATTTCAACAGTTAAAATATTAGGAGTTTGTTATTACTGATGTATACAAGAGCTATTTAAGAGACAAACTTTCTCTCAAATATTTATACATACGATATAGATGTTTATAAGTGTAATTATTAATATATGTAGACTTTTTAATAATGAATTAATTAGAAATTAATTATCCTCACAAGCCTGAAGAGTTCATTCTGTCATGGACATATGGTCCTGGGAAGGAGCCTGGAGACAGTGTCATCTCAATGGGAACATTAGAGGCAATGGCGCTGAGAAGTGGCTGATGAGGCAGCAATGTCCCAAAGACTTTCACCTTTTTACAGTATTCTGTGTGGTTTAGCCAGAGAAACACAACAAAAACACAGCACAGTAAGTATAAGAAGGGAAGAGAATATTTAAGCTGTGATTTCCTTCTGCAATATTGCACACATGATGATCTGGCAGAAATCATCAGTTACCTGTCTGCAAGATCAAAGCATAATGTGGTGGGAAGCGGAAACACTCAAAACATCAATGTTTGGTCTCTATAATAAGATAAGTGAAACCCGCAAGCATAGAAAACCTTTGATCTTCAATAAACATTGGCAAGTAATTATGAAATTATGTATATGAAACATGTTTATGGAAAAAAATATAAAACATTGTTTTATTAAAAACAGCATTTTTATTAG
This sequence comes from Ellobius talpinus, assembly GCA_001685095.1. Taxonomy (NCBI): domain Eukaryota; kingdom Metazoa; phylum Chordata; class Mammalia; order Rodentia; family Cricetidae; genus Ellobius; species Ellobius talpinus. The sequence continues at coordinate 8,549 of LOJH01016396.1, forward strand.
TTCCTTCAGAACCTTATACATGCATACAATGTGCTTCTTATCATAGTACCCTCCTCATTCCCCTGCAATTCCTCCCCACTAAAATTAAAATGTTATTTCAAAACATTTTAAGGACCAGGAAAAAACAGAGATGCACCACATTTATTCCTAAGTATTTTTAAAATGTTCCTATAATTACACCGTTAGTTCACTGAAACTCAAATTAAGAATCCAATATCATTATTTTATTAAATTGTATCAGAAAAGCTATATGTAAGAATAAAATTATCATTTTGAAATTGAATACTAAAGGCTTTCAGAATCAAAAGCACATGCTAATTTTTATTAGCGTATACCAATTCTTCAGAGCAAATAATTTCACTGACATTTTCATGCAGTAGTTTCATCATTCTCACCTTGAATACAGAGATGTCCTATACAAATAGACAAACTGATGGGTATGCTGAGTCTATCAATCGAAAATATTTCATAGGGATACAGTATTTTTAAAGTCCAGTTATATAAACATAAAACAGTCTTATCAAACTGCCAAGAGGACTAAGTGTGTCTGACCTAAGTGTGTCTGACCTAGTGTATGCTTGACATCAGGATAGGAAAAGAAGCATAAAAAAATTAAGACAAGAAGAGCAAAATAAAACTGTAGAAATATATCATCAACAACAATAAATATCACTGGCCTAAATTTTCTGATTCTACCAAACACTCCGTGTAATGATGATTGTGTGTGTATGTGTCCAAACTTATTTAAAATATTCATAAAGCATGAAGTCAGAGAAGCAGACAGCAAAAATATGGAGGAAGCTGTTGAAAATCAGCTGGAGTAGCTTTATAATTATAGCAAGGAAAAACCATTTGGGGACACAATGTACCACTAAAAGGAAAGAAAGGTGCTGGGGGTTGATGGAGAAATGTCAGCAAGCCAGGAGCACAGAGATGTAGGAAATGCTGAGTCAGGGAAAGGCAATGGTTACAATTAAAGGGGCCTTAGAAAGCCATAACAATACCATGACAGGAGGATTTAGTACAACTTTTCTATTACTGTTGTCTAAAACAACAAACAATTGGCAATGATAAAGAAGAATAAACACGGAGACGGCACTCTCAAACCTGTGTAGTTTTCGCAATATTAAACCCTAGCCCATCAAGGAATCCTTACCAAGTCTGCAGAGTGACTACTATGTAGACAGGGTTCTTTGATAAACAGAAATTAAACTGCAAGTTAATCAGGAAAAAAACTAAATTTATCTTTGTTCTTTTTCAAGACAGGACTTCCTTTATGTATGCCAGACTGGCCTTGAATACAGTCACCAGGGTGACTTCGAAATTCTCATCTTCCTCTTTCTAATTCTGAAGCAGTAGGATTATAACCATACACTATACCCAGTTCAAATGATGCTGCATATTAAAATCAGGGCTTCGTGTAGACTCAACAAACACTCTACCACCTGAGCTATACGCCCAGCCCATAAGCAGTGAGTAATTTCAAAAAAAAATTTAATAAAAGTAAAAAACAATAATTCAGTGTTGGTTAGTAGGTGCTGAAAACAAGAGATAAAATGTTATATACTAAAAATTAGGAGCCTCTGCTTAGTTACTTGAATGTCAATTTAATTCCATTTTAAAAGATTTTGATGTACTAACAAGGCAAGTCTGGTGAAACTCATAAATGAGATAATAAAAACCAAAATCGATGGCAGAGGAAACAGTATGAAATATGGCAACAAAGTTGAAAGTCACCTCCATTGGGAGGCTGTAAATTGGCCTGAGTATGAAGCATGCGTTGCAGCTCTTACTGCCAGGAGCCTGAAGCAGGAGGGTCCATGAGTTCGAGAGTGGCAGGGACTATACAGTGAGTTTGTTTTAAATTTTATTTTTTTAAAACTGAAACATGGAAGATTAAGCTTCTTTGGAACACAGGAAACTATAACATTATTCATGAAAGGTAACAGGTATTTAAAATGCAGAAAATATTACGAACATCTTTAGAGTAGTATTTTTGAAGTTCAGACATAAATCCTATAAAACAAATAAATCCTGTAAAATGTAAATAAAATTCTATAGCATATAAATTAGAAACCTATATACCAAAACTCCTATAATATTTTCAGTTAATGCAACACATTAAATTCCCTTTTGAAGAAGGCACTTTCCTGGACAGTAATCTCAAACATTTTAGAAACCCCAATCTCACATAAAACCCTTCTAGGACTCAGGGTGAATTATCTGCAGCTGTTTGTGAGGGTGATCCAACTCTAATGCTAAGCACATGCACACAACGGAAAGAAAAGAGCATGCTAGACCCCATTACTTCATTCACAAATATTCTAGACATGTTTTAAACCAACAGAGTGCAGCACACCTAAGAGCATTTTTAAAGATATAGTTGTATTTATACATATATGTGTGTGTGTGTGTGTGTGTGTGTGTGTGTTCATGTCCACCATGTAAATGCCAGTGCCTGTAGAGGTCAGAAGAGGTCAGCGGATACCCCAGAGCAAGAGTTACACAAGGTGGGTTGTGAGCCCTCTGCTGTGTGCAACGCCATGTAGAGTCTGGGAACCAAGCACAGGTTCTAGAACCAGCAAGAGCAGCAGCCAAGTGTTTTTCATTCCTGACCCATCTCTCCAACCACCTCCCCCCCCGTCAAAAATATTTCATGAGTTTTTTCTAAAATTTCCACCCTATCATCAGGAAATGCATTGAGATGGTTAAAGCTGCCAACTGGAAAGGCCCTAGTGTAAGATGAGGTCCAGGCTTGATGGGGTTTCTGTTCCACTAGTACCCCACAGCTGGCAAGCCCCAAAGCAAATCACACAGAGTCTACATTAGGTTATAAACTGATTGGTCCATTAGCTCAGGCTTCTTATTAGCTCTTATAATATATATTAACCCATTGTTCTTATCTATGTTAGCCACATGGCTCAGTACCTTTTTTAGCAGGGTAGATCACATCCTGCTTCTTTGGTGATCTTGGAAGGACCGGGAAGCATGGGCTTCCTCCTTCCTAGAATTCTCCTGTTCTTATAGCCCCGCCTCTACTTCCTGTCTGGTTGACCGGCATATACTTTCTGTCTGGCCAATCAGCGTTTATTTAAAACATGATTGACAAATACAGACAATTCTCCCGCGCCACTCTAGAATGGCAGAAGAGACAAGCCTCTGATAGCTAGATTCATTTAACTGAGGTAGAAAACCCGAAATATGTGTGGCAGTATTGCCTGTGCTGAAACCCAGGTCTTAATAAGGAGAAAAAGAGCTGAACTGCCTCATGTGGACGTGATGTGACCCACTGCCTCCCACTACAGCCACTGTGTTCCCCATCACGGCGGAAGGTTCTTTCAAACTGTGAGCCAATAATATCACTCCTCCCCACAGCTGTTTCTTGTCAGGTACTGAGAAAAGTATGCGACATATCTATTCAGTAATTGCTGCAACTGTTATGTATTTCATTTATAGCTGGAGAAATTGTCCCAGAAATCTGAAATGATTTACTCAGGATCAAAAAGTCCTAAGTTTTGAGTGTGGATTCTGACCCTGGAGTCTACATGTAACACAGCAGGTATTTGCTTAAATTTTCACTTGGAATTTAGGTAACAAACATGTTCTCTTACTTGGAGCATGTTTGGTCCTTCTCTACATTTTTACTGAATGAATATATTCCCATGTCAGTTTGTTTTTCTTTACTATAATGAGTACAGGGGGCTTCTAAACAATAAAGGTTCCTTTTGGCTTATGGTTTAGAAAGTTCAGCCTGTGCATTGGAAGCACTATTGCTTTTGGCTGTGGGGAAAGGCGGGTTATGGCACACAGTGTCTTAGCGAGAGGCAATGAACTAGGAGCAAAAGGATTGCCACCATTTTAAGAAATAATTTGTGCTAAACTACTCCAAATGCAATGATTGGCACTTGAAAGTTTTCCTCTGAGAGATAAGCATTTTCCAGCCTCCTCGTTCGTCCCCATCATTGCCATCTTAGCATGTCTGGTTTATTTTTAATCATTGAATTTCCTTTAAGATCCAAGTATCAGTTAGCATGTTTTTAGTTACAACGTCATTGATAAACATTTGACATTGTCTTGAGATGTCAAGATCTGAGGCCTGTGCCTTGGCTTAAGATTTACGCTGCCCTGGATTCCAGGCAGGGTTTGGAGTGGTGACCCCTTTTGGCTGATGCCCACTTCATTGTCCTGAGCCTTCCCTCTCCTTTCTCCTGTTTTCTTTTACCTCTATGTTGTCTTTGCCTTCTCCTTACCTTCCAAATCCCTTTTCTCTGTCCTGCTCCTCACATTCACAAGCAGAAATCAAGCAAACAGCTGCCAGCAGCCCTTGGGCCACCGTCAGCTCACAGGGTCTGGCAGCCCTTTGCCTCCACCCCCCAAACCATCAATAAGTTGACATACAAGGCCCTAGCTTTAGGATCTCTGTGAATATAAAGTAGTCCACTGATTACGTCATTAACGCCACATAGTCAGGGAAGCTGGCTTAGTCATCACCCCCTAGTGGACAAGGCAAAGAGTGGCACTTCCAGGCTAGCGACATGGTTGGTACAGCTCCATTCTGGTCACTTGAGCATGATCCATTTTTATTGCTGTGTAACATTTATATTGTTATGCAAGTATTTCCACTCACCAAATGAGGCCATTAACATCTAGCAATGCTTCCAGATGCTGAGCTCTCCCTCACCATGGGTGATCACTAAGAAGCCATTGGTGACAACTAGATAAAACACGGCAGAATCCAGGAGTCATGAGCACTCTCCAGAGAAAGTCGGACACGTTGCCATTACCAAGGCAGAAATGCATTTGGGAGTCCATGAACAAAGTAGAGGTGAACAATGTCCAGACATCAGAAGGAGTCAGGCAGGGTGGCCTGTGCAGGACCCATAATGTGTGGCAGGTGTTATGCCTAAGGAAACCACCACTTCCTAACTTCTGAGGTAGAGTCAGTCAGTCCCTCAAAGACAGGGCAACACATTCAAAAGCACTCAGATCATCAACCAGAGGACGTGGAGTGTCATGTGTTAAACAGCACCTTATCTGAAGCCACAGGCTTCCTGTATACACAGACTCACATCCACAGCTCTACATGTATCCTTGCCTTACCTATATGCATGGCTAGAAAGCAAAAGCTGAAATGTGCTGTGTTCTGAAAGATGAGAGCCAAGGGAGCTTCTCAGAGCTGATGCTCCAAGAGACTTTATAACACAGTATATGTGAGCACACGAGAAAGGACACAGTCTGTCCCCACGGGACTCGGATGCAAGGAAACGTGACCCAAATACTACTCAAGCCAAGCCTCTTTCTCTTTCCTACACAGTGTTTTCTCTTTATAGGCAACAACTGCAAACCAGAAGAATCCAACACAGAAGAAATCTGTCTAATAGAGAAGCAAGGGAATTCACATATTTTAAATCATGACCACAAATTTCCAGAAGCACCACCCTCAGGGCAATCACAAGCCACTTGTTCTCTGGTCCTGACCTACCACTTGACAGTAACCTGGACTTGCCCAAAATTAGCTCTTTATTTTCTGAAATGTTCCTGAGGGACTTGGTGAGCACGCAGCCTGAACTCTGGAAGACTGATTCCCAATTCCTTGTTCAGAACAGGATCTTCCAGGTCCCTAACAAAGTCATGATAGCTCCACTATATAGCTAAGGTGCTTGATGTGTTTGCATAGGTGATGAGTAGGTAGGTAGGTAGGTGCATTAGATAGATGGCAGATGTTAAACAGGTAGGCAATAGGTTAAGTTAGATGAATAAATTATAGATTAGATAGATGATAGATGGATAGATAAATGATAGATAGATAAATGATAGATAAATAGATAGATAGACAGATTATAGATGTAGAAGATAAAGGATAGATAGTTCATAAATATATAATAGACAGGTACATGTATACACACAGATACATAGGTAATAAATATAAATATGTCTACAGAGCAGGGCATGGTGGCACATACCTAGAATCTCAAATTTTGTAGACCAAGGTAGGAGAAAGATTAGTTCAAGACCTGGTCATATTTGTTCTTCTCCCATAGCACATTTGTCTTAATTTTTTATCCTCTGAATTGCACCAGTTGTCTATGGTCCTTGTAAGTACAAAACTAACGAATCAGCAGCAAGGACCAGCAAATAACCTCCACCTCCCTGCATGCACCTGTCCCCCACCCATCTCAAAAGAGAAAGAAATACATACACAACACACCACAACTCACTGTTCCCCACACAAAAATGTATCAGCAGATAGTGAGGAGGTGCCCAGGGTATCCTGGTACTTTTGGCTGTGCATGTTCTCTGTCCATCTGATACACTGGAGCACAGTCTAGCCACTGCGTCATTGGCTTGGATGGTGTGGGGAAGTGGAGATCATGTCCTTATACACTGGAGCTATTTCTATGCCTGTGAGACAGCTTCCTGGATGTAATGGTATTTATATGTTGGATGTTCTGAGATCCTACCCAATTGACGTTGAAGTCTGTGACACTTCCGCCACACCAGCGATCCTTAGGAAGACCTTTTTTCCGGACACCTTGGATCATTATCATTTTGCAGTGTTTGTTTATTTGCTGGTCCCAAATTCACTGCAATTTTCACCCCCTCTTCCCTGACTTTGAGCAAAACCTAGCACTTCACTATCGACTCCCCGAGAACTGCAATTTTACAGGTTATTCATGCTGCTTCAACCCACTTCAGGAGACGTTTACATGTGACAGGAGGCCACCTTTCGTGATGCAAGCTTATACGGTTTTAACATCATTCATATTCTTTTTTGATTTCTGTTTATGAGTTCTTGGCCACCCAAAAATGTTTCATCTTTGTGCGGTAGAAAATGTCTAGGATTTTCTCCTTCACCACATTAAGTGTGTGATTTACATGTGTTTTCCAGCCCCAGTGGTTTGCCAAAGGCTTGCTGGTATTTTAAAACCTGTAAAGTTGTCATTCTCTCCCGCAGCCCCTCGTATATTCAGCCGGCACAGGAGCACTCTCATCTATTCTAGTTGGCTTTGTTTTTCCCTTTCTCCTTTAACGACCTTTATGTATCAAATCTGGCAAGTCTATTAAGACTGTTATTGGGGTGGGGGGTTCATCTGGAAAGGGAAAATAGACCAAAAAAACACTGAGCATAAATTTCGCACCTTCCGACTGAGTTGAAAATTTTTAACTTCGAATGGATTTTGCCCACCTTGAATATTCCGCCACTTCCAGAATAAAATGTTAGAGTACCTGTGGACCCAATTTTCCCTCTACCCGGCAGCAATATATTCTATTTCTCCTCCCACTTCACAGCTCAGAAATATTGGCCCATAGACCAGGAATAGGAGAGAGAGTCCGTGATTGACGTGCTCAGCAGGAGAATGGCAAGATGTCAAGGGAGAAAACGAGAAGGCGTGATGGATACTATGAGAAATTGTGGGAGCCTGTTGAGTGCAAGGTATAGTTAACACTGATACGGCTAAATGATTTAAGCGCAACTGGGGTTTGAATAATAACAGAAAACATAATGATAGCTAATTATAGAAGACACAATTGAATTGTTTTATTCTCCCTCTAGTTACCCGGGAATCATCGTAAAGGATAACAGCAGGGTCAGATGGTGATCTGACTGATAGACGGGAAGTATGCATAGAGAGATACAAGCTGATAAGCAGGAATAGAGCCAGTAGGTTAGATAGGTAGACAGATGATAAATCATAAGTACATAGACAGCACATAGATAGATAGATAGATAATAAATAGGTAGATAATAGATTGGCAAAATGACAGATAAGTGTGGATTATATGGATAGAGAAAGAGATTTCAGATGAAACATATAATCACTACTCAATAGTCAGATAAGTACATGTAAGCATGCAGACAGACATATCGAGCCATGGTGGTACACACTTGTAATTCTAGCACCTAAAGACGGAGGCAGGAGGATTATGAGTCTAAGACCTTGTCTCAGAAAAACATAACACGCACACGTAGATGCAGTCAGAATACAACATTCCAGAGAGAGAGCCTTTGAAATATTATAGTTGGTGTCATGATTTTGAATAATATAGTGGTTTATTAGAAACAGTCTTCCCTAATGGTTCTGATCAAAACTGATGAGTGTGGTTTCCTCCAAGAGGCAGGACATTGAACTGAGTGTCACGTTTGTGAACCTAGCTTTGTTTCAATAATTTGTCTCACCTTGAACACGGCATGGAGATGGCTGTAGAACACCACGGAGCTCTCATGAACTTCCCACATCTCCTATAAGGGCTCACAAAGTCCACAAGGATCTCCCACTCCCCCCTCACCATCTTAGACAATCTCCCTAACATTCTATGCCAGTAGCCGTGGATATTCCTATGCTGAGAAACTGGATCTTTACTTAAAGTGTAATCTCAATGGAAGACCTTTAGCTCTCTCATAAACGAAATGCTACAGATAGGCCATGAAAATCGGCGCTGGTAGAATGGAGCTCAGTTGCAGTTGCTATGTGCTCACTTCCATGTTCCCACAGATTTCTCCCTTCCTAGTCTCACTATGATTATTTGTGTTTATTTGCATTGTTTTGCTTAATTGCATGTTGCATTGCATGTATCATGCTATTTCTGAAAAAAAAATCAGCACTTATTGAAGTGAAAGCGAACAGGTAGCTGTCGGGAAATGACAGTCTGTTGATTTATGTAAAACACAACCAACCAGATGTTCTAGAAAATACTTCAGTGAGAAATAAAGAGCTCTAGAAACACAACACTGCTCTTAGCAGGCAGGTAATGGCTCTATACGGCCTTAGGGATGCTTTTAGTCTCGAACATTTTTGGATCTCACCCCTTCCCCAGGAGCCCAAAGCCCAGGAAACTGAGAGGCAGCTGAAGCTAACCAGCACTGCTGCCCAAACCGGATAGACGAAGAAACACAGAAAATTTCCCAGAGGCAGCGGTTCCCCAAGAAAGCTGAGCTTTTGGCACCGGAGTCTTAGAAGGCAAGTTTGCACGCTTGTTATTCCCAGAGGATGCTGTCTGTCTGCTTTTGGTTCTGTGAGTGTCCCAGGCAAGGGCAGAGTGCAGACCTGACCCTTGGTCTTCACTTCCTTATGAACTGGGTGTACCGCATGCGCTCAGTTTTCTTTACAGTGATGAAGGTAGCAGCCATGGCATTCCCTGCGGTTCATTGCTTTGGGTGAACTGTCGTATTCCTCCAGACCAGCTTGTTACAAAAGTCCGGACTGCACTAGATGAGTCTCAAAGCTACAATTCCAGCTGTGGGATTTTTTTTTTGGCGAGCCAATTCTCATGCCCTTGGAGAGCTTTGAATCATTCATTTATGGCTAGAATATGGTTTTTTGGTGGAAGAAAACATACGAATATAGAAAAGCAAAACATGCTTTCATCTTTGGCAAGCTAGTAACTGCAAGGTAGGCGTGACCGATGACCGCCCTGCTCCTTTTTGGTGTCTAGATGGTCACTGGGAAAAAGGTGGTCCTTGCTAGATTGCCGAGTATGCCAATGTTTAACGGCTGGCTGCACCTGTTCTTGGGATAATTGAGGCTCCTGTGGTCAAGGTCATTGGTAGACGGCTGGAAGGCGTGCCCACTCTTATTTGCAGGGAGTGGACACCTACATATAACCGTGTCTTAGTTTCCTTCACATCTTTGCTCTTTTCTCAGAAGCACAAGTGGCCCTTTCCTTGTAGACCATTTGGACTCCAGTGACAGAGCAAAGTCTTCTTGTGCTGATGTACCTGGGGCTTCCATGTGGGGCCCAGAGTGCATTGTGGGAAGAGAGGGTGCTGAGCATCAGTATGCAAATGAACATATCAGCAGTCTGTCTTGTCAAAATCTATTGTGTCACAATTATTACCACAAGTCCCACTTTGCTGCCAGGGATTTTACATCCATGACAGCTACAAGAAGATGAGATCTTTCCCTCTCCCCCCGGGCCCCCCCTTTTCCCTTACAGGCATATGGCGTACCAGCCCAGCAGGATGAATCAATATACAGGGAGGCGCACCATTAGATGCGGCCGAGGAGCCATAGCACACAGCAGTGAGACTTTTAAAAGAAAATGCTGCCCCACAAGTGAGCCAAGCTGCTCCCCCCGCTGGCTGGCACTGCTTCACTGCGGAGCCTTTTTCTCTTGATCTGGAAATGGTGTTCCAGTCCCTGCCCCTTCCAAATCTCGTGTCCACCCTGGACATTGCTGCCCCTTACAGCCTGGGTAAACCAGAGCTGAACTTTCTTCCAGGGATTGCCCACAGGAACAGGGCAGGTGTGGCCCTTGGTACTTACCTGAGCTGTCTGTACAGACACAGATTCTCCCAGGGAAGCCCAGTGTGACCTGATCTTCCTCTTGCCCACAGTTTCACATCTCATGAGAGAACAGGAGCAATAAGCAATGCAAATTTTAAACACACACACACATATTTAAGTCATGGGCATTTTACTTCTGTAAAATTGTTTAATTAAGCTAACGTTTTTATCGTTAAGGAATGTTTCTAAAGATCCCTAGCTCCCTGATTTCGTTTTCCAATGTTTTACTGAGCCCAAATATTGTGGTCCTATCAGTCTATTTTCTTTAAGCACACATCACTAGCTTTCTGTTACTGTATGCAGCTATCTGAAACATTGATAATTAACTCAGAGAGAAAGGGCCCATTTCGGCAGAGTTTGGGAGGTTCTAGTCCAACGACAGTTGGCCTCATTGCCTCGGGTCTGTGGTGAGGTGACAGCTCCCAGGAGACATACCTGGGAAAGCAATGTCCTCCTGTTGTGGACCAGGCCTCAAAGGAAAGAGGTCGAGTCTGGAGTTTCTAGTCATCTACAGTGACTGCATTGCAAAGGTTCCACCACCTTCTGATAGCAGTAGGGGCTGGGAACAACACATTTACTACAGATGCATTAGAGATGTCTCATGTATACACCAAACATGCTTACTATTGATTTTCACCTCTTGTCTGAGAGGTCACTGTGAGTTTCCAATCCTGCTTTCCAGGTACAATCCACAGTTAGAAAAACAATTAAGGTCATGGACCATTCTATACTGTCATGCATAACCAAACAAACTTCAAATTTCCTTTTCTTTTTTAATGGTTTGATATTCTCTATAATAGTCTTCCATGCTCACCACCAGTCTCTAGTTATTATTTATTTTGTTAACTGAGAAAGCCTTAGTCTCAAGCCAAAAAAGTATAAGATTCCTTATCTGAAGTTCAGGGACAAGATGTGATAACCCAGAACCTGGGACCTGAGAGGCCAGTCACATAACTGCCTTTGAAAGGTATTCTGGGTGTCGAATATTCAAGGCCAGACTCAGAGAATTAGACCATCACCTAGAAAGGCCTGCAAGAATGGACATCTCCTCTCTGCTCTTAACACTCAATAGCAATAGGCTCTGAGCAATGGGAATGATAGAAGGACCATTGGGCAGGTGATCTCTCATGGTGCTGGAATATGTCTGTCTTGAGTGTGTATCGTAGCTATGGCATTTGTCACTATGACCTGGGAAACAATGTTCTAGACTAACAAGAGTGTAATCAGGCCCTGAGTCCGGCACTGGCACAGGCTAGATGTGCAATGTGGCAAACTCCTGAGCTTCTATGAGGGAAACAGACTAAGGTTAAATGGCTTCCCCACCTGGAAGTCCCATTTCAACCTTGATGTCCTCAGTTCAAAAGTGTATATTGCTTAAATATTTTTTAAAGGTTGGGGTGGGGCTAGAGAGATGACTCAGTGGTTAAGAGCCCTTCCTGTTCTTCCAGAGGATGCTAGTTTGATTCCCACCACCCATACCAGGCAGCTCACAACCAGTTATAACTATAACTCCTTGAACATCACCATACCTGCTCACATGTTCACACCAACATACAGACACAAAATGAAAACAAAAAAAACAAGTACTGAATTATTCACTGAATCCCAAGGTAAATTAGCAGCTATGATGGCTCAGTCCATTTGGCCATCCTATCCTGTGCACTTGCATTTTAATGTTTGTAAATTTAACTTATGGTTTCTGGCTAGGCACTATCATAATCATGTCTGCTTGCACTTCATTTATTAATCTAGGTTAAAGATATTTCTGAAATGATTCACAGGAGTTTGTCAAGCAATTATTATGGTGGGGGCAGTCAAAGAAGAGAGTATAGTTATTGAAAATGAAGTTACATAAAATTGAGCCCAATGCTGATGCATCTTCCAATTATCTGAGAAACACTCTATCAATATTTAAATGCCTTTCTTGTACTATTTAATGGGACCATTCTCCACCACATCATATATTCAGTTGACTGAATTTCTATGGTCTTCCACACCAGGTTCTAATATTTTGGGTTTGAGTTTGGGGTTTGTGCTGCCTAGTTTTATGTCAACTTGATATAAGCTAGAATCATTGAAGAAGAAGAAGCCTAAATTGAGGAAATGTATCCACCAGATTGGCCTGTGGGCAATTTGATAGAGTATTTTCTTATTTAGTGATTGATGGAGGAGGACATAGCCCATTATGGTGGTACAACCACAGGTTTTATGGTCCATAAGAAAGAAGGCTGAGCAAGTCACAAGGAGCAAGCCAAGAAGCAGCGCTTCTCCACTGCTTCTGTATCAGCCCCTGCCTCCAGGTTCCTGATTTCCTTCGATAATGAACAATGATATGGAAGTGGAAGCCGAATAAACCTTTTCTTCCCCAAGTTGCTTTTGGTTATGGTGTTTCTCATAGCAATTGTAACCCTAACTAAGAATGTGTCTCATGTAGCTAGGCTAACCTCAAACTTGCTAGGTAGCTGAGGATAATGGACTTCTGATCCTCTTGCTTCTGTCTTCGGAGTAGTAAGATTATAGGTTTTCACTATTATACCCAGTTTAATCAGTGCTGTATCTTAAACCAAATTGTCCTACGGGTTAAGGTATGCTAGGTAAGTACTCTACAGACCGAATTTCATCCATAGCTCACAAACACACACACACACACACACACA
>LOJH01016397.1:0-22851 GCA_001685095.1 Ellobius talpinus
TATTGGCAGAGGGAATTCAAAATAATGAACTGGATTTAGGGCTAATTTTCCTAAAGGATCTTTCTCAGTTAGCGTAAGCCAAAGGGGACTCAGACGATGGCCCGATGGCCCGGTTCTAGAGACAGGTGCTGGAGCTGTCTGCATAATGCCGTATCCCATGCTGCTGTTTCTTCCTTAAACTGTGGTCTGAGTGCTGCTTCCTCCCGAGTGAGGAAAAGAATGGATGAAGTGGGCGGAGTCTGGTAGCGCTGCATTGTCACTGACTTCCAGACTTAGCGGCTGTCCAGAGGGTGCATGGAAAGAGTACCACAAGTTGGAAAGACGCACACTGAAGTCTTTATGGCCAGCAGGCAGCACCGCCGCATTGGCCCTCTGCTGCTGACTTGCGCTCGGTCGTTTCTTCGTTACGCACTAGCCTCCACGCTTCTAAAAGTCTTCTTTCGCGTACCATTGCCATTGGTGGTGACTGTAATTCGAACTCGGATTGTCTGACTTGATGGCAGTCACCTTGACCCACTGAGCCACCTCGCAGGCCCCCCCACTCAGCACTGGAGCAGCTTACAGAAAGTGAGTCCATCTCAGTGAGGAGATAAGCCATCGTATCATTTGTTCAACAACCGCAGGGGTGTTTGTAGTTTTACAGTTTCTTCATCGACAAATAGATACACTGAGGATGGGACTGTGTAGTTTCTTCTTAAGGGAAACGATATGGTTTGCTGTGAAGAGAGAGGTTCCTGAGATAAGAGAAACAGAGCCGAAAGCTCTGCCCTCTAGTCCTCGGACAAGGGAACTGCTTCCCACATAGTGAAGAACCAGGCTGACTGACACTCTGACACCAGCTGCACTTGTGACTTAGGAGACCATTGTTTGCTTACTAAAAGACTGCCTCGCTCCCCTTTACTGTATTTAAAACACTAAGCTCAAGATAAACCTGAGGACACAGCCCACAGGAGACTGTCGTCCTTACCAACAGTCATACTTTCAACCACGAGCCGTTTCAACCATGAGTTATGTCTGTTACGCTCAGGGCCAAAGAGAAGGCTCATGGATTTTAAGAGAAATAAAGCACAGGTCTCAAATCAAAAAACCTTATTGCACTTCGTTTTCAAAGAAATATAAATATCTCAAGCAATTATACAATGACAGCCTCTTACAATTAATAAAATTATCTTTGTCAAAAGTTTTATTGGCAAAAGTTTTTAATATTTACTTAGTATTTATTAGTGTAGGAGGATAGAAAAATTTTCTATCCTCCTACAAAATCTTTTTTTAATTCTTTGTTCATTGTTAAATACCTTCAAAATTATTGTAATCAGCAAATATCTAGATTATACCATCCCCAAAGATGATATGAGCTAACTACTTGTGTTATATAAACTCAGGTTTGTCTGGACCTGGTGGAGTGGGCTTATAATCCTAGTTTATCGGGAACTTGAAGCAGGAGTTTAAATTCAAGGCCTCCCCAGGTAACTTAATGAGATATTATCTCAAAATAAAAGGTCGGGACTGGGAAATAGCTCATGCCTTATAGCATGAAATCTTAAGTTTGAATCCCTAGCACCCAACATAAAAATCTTGGTACAGCAGGACACTCCGAGAGGTGGAGGCAGGTGGATTCATGTGTCCTACTGGCCAGCTAGTCTTAGCTGAGTAGATGAACTCCAGGATTAATGGAAGATTCTTTCTCAAAAAGTGAAGTGATGAACAATTGAGAAACTCATCTCTTACCTCAACATGCACACAAACCAGCCCATATATATGAACACACACAGACACACACACATAAAATAAAAAGTGACTAAGATACAGGATACAACTTGGTGTATAGCATTTGCCTAGCAGGAATGAAGCTATGGGGTCAATCCTTAGTATCAAAGAAAAATAAAACATAGTCTACCTATGACCTAAAATTGCACTTATCTTTATGGCTGCACATCCTCTCTGGGGATCTAGTGTCTACTTCAGTGACGGCACTAACCAAACTGAGATGCATTACTAGTGTATGCTAGAATGGGTCCATCTGTCATGGACACGCCGGAAACTTCAGATGGAATAAGCCAGCTCTGCAATCTTGCACAGCGAAGCGATGCAGTGGTATAGAAGAGAAGTAGCTAAAAACCAATACTGCATCGAATTTAGACTTCCAGGAAGAGTATGTTGAGGAGGCAGGAAAAAAATGCCATGAAAACTGTCAAGGAGAATTGTAAATTATATGCATTAACAATTACCATAGTATTGGGCTGGGAAGAACCTTAGTTTTAGGATTCTCTAAGGTTAATTATGCCTGAAGGTTGGATGTACAGACCTCGGAGTGTGCATGAGAGGATCCCCTGGAGAATTTCCATGAGCATTATAAATATTTAGATACAGGTTGACAATGGTGCCCTCCATATATGAGGATACTCTGGAGAAACAGACCCAACAGGACATGTAGAGACATCTAAAGAAACGTATTATGGGAATGGGCTTCAGCATTTTGTAGGCTAAAGAGTCCCATGAGCACGCTGGAAGGATAGCTCAGTGGTTAAGAGCACTGGCTGCTCTTCCAGAGGTCTGAGTTCAATTCCTGGCAACCACATGGTGGCTCACAACCACCTGTAATGAGATCTGGTGCCCTCTTCTGCTGTAAAAGGTGTCCATGCCAACAGAGTATTATTATATACATAAAAGAAAAAAAGAAGAGTCCCTTGGTCTGCCTCGTGCAAGCTGAGAATCAGGAAAACTGGAGCAGCAGCTGAGCTTCCATCCAAGTCTGACAGCCTGGGAGCTAGCGGGTTGATGGGTGTGAGCACAGTCTAAGACCAAAAACTTCAAGGGATGGACTGGAAAGATCTGATGTTGAAGGGCAGGAGAAGACTCTGCCTCAGCTCTGGGGAAAAGAATTCTCTTTCATCCTCCTATTTGTTCTTTTGGGATCCTACTGGGGAATGGCCGCTGGTGAAAGTAAATCTTCCCTACTTAGTTTGCTGATTGAAATGCTTGTCTTTCTCAGCAATACCAACCCGGAAACACTTCAATTTTGTTTTGATTTGGATTGTTTTGTTTAAGATGAGGTCTCACTGTATCCCAGGTTGGCCTTGAACTCTGGGCACCATATCTGGCTTTCATAACTAACATTTCATGAGCTACCTTGGTATTTCCTAACCCAGTCGAAGTGACAATAAAATACTAACCATCATACCCTCCCTTAAGCTGTGTCCAGGCACACGTGGTCTGCTAGACTTTAAGAACTCAGGGGAGCATGTGGGCTCTGCCACATGTGTGCTTGCCCTCTTGCTCTTCCAGGCGATTTGGTTATAATCTTATGCGACCCAGTTAAGTTAGCTTGTGAAGTACATATTCTAGCCCTAAGCAAATACACTAGACTTCTATTAAATAAAAAACCCAGGGTTAACTCAAAACCTAAACAGACACCTGTTTGATGACAAAAATCATGTGAGCCCAGGAAAGTAAGAATCCAAAGTCAAATTGGACATTTCTGCCCCAAATAGATCTTCTAAGACCATATTGTGCAGTTAAACTGATAACGATCTCAAACTCTGAGAATTTATAAGAATGCTGAACAGTAAAGATTGCCAGACTTCTGAAATAAGGATGTATGTACTATTTCAGAAACAATAAACCTCCCCTGAGCACCTTTTGTCTTGAAAATTTGCTTGATGAGACATTTATGGTCAGAAAAATGTAAAAAGTAATCGCCAGAAGCATAAAGATGTATTTTGTAATTTATTTCAGGAAAGTTCATTCATACAACATTTAATCTGGTCCTTTAAAGCCTTTCAGAAGAGTTAAGGAACTTCTGGACAAACGAGTCGAGTAGCACATGTGTAAACTCCCATCTAAACAGAATTCCCACCTTAGTGGTCCCAGAACAGTTTCCTTACTGATGTTCTTATCAAAGACACTTGATGAGATCCAACTTGGAAGCTTGGGGTAAACGTAAATGATGTACAAATAAAATGCTGCTTTTTCTAAAGTTCTGGGACACCTGGTCTAATCATCTTGACATTCTAATGGGTGTGTTTCAGCATTCTGAAAACGTTTACATTCAAGTAGATGCAAAAATATTTCCCCACCTTAAGCCGCGACTCCTTCCTAAGATACTTCTTTCAAGGTATTTAGATATCTGGACACTAAAGTTGGCTGACTTACTTTTTAGGGGGACTTTTATGTAACATTTATGTTCCTAATCTACATTGAGAATAACAATAGTGCTGAATTATACATGGCTTGTTATACTTAGGTTTATGTCTATGTTGGAGGTACCGAGCCACGATGACTAATTGCAAGGACCAAGTGAGTTAGTTCTCCCTAATAAACTGTCCATGAAACAGCAGATTCAGGAAATCCTGGTTCTCATTGTAAAGGCTGCAGGGAAATCCTATCACCATGGGAACAGCATGGGGCTAGGTCAGCAACCTTTGTAACTAACCTTCAATTGGGTTTATTTTATGCATATGAGTGCTGTATATTTATGTAGGTGCCCCATGTGCAAGTGGTGCTAGAGGAGGGGGCTGCATCTCTGTAACTGGAGTTATAGAGGCTTGGGAAGAGCCACTTGGGTTCTGGGGACAAAGTCCTGTTCTCTGCAGGAGCAGCAAGTGCGCTCAACTATGGAGCCATCACTACAGACCCCTGTGCGCTCAACTATGGAGCCATCACTACAGACCCCTGCTCAGCCTTTTGACTTTACGTAAAACACCTCAGTGCAGCTTACCTTAAACTTCCCTCTCCTCCTGGTATTTCTAAGGAATTTCACATTCTAACCATAGACTTTTGAAAGTTAACGTACAAGTTGTAGTACTATACAAAAATCTTTATATGTCACTTGGTAATTCTTTGTGTCTGGCAGTCCACATGCATCACTGATGTCATGAAAAATGCCTTTAAAAAGTATTCGTTGAGACAAAAATTTTTTGTGTAGAGAAGGCCTTGACCCCATGATCTTCTTGGCTCAGGTTGCTGAGTGCTGGGATTCCAGGTGTGTTCTATGCACAGCACACTTCTAGACTAGCTTCATGACTCTATCCACGTCTCACCTGAAAACCACGAGGACTCAATGCCTTAATCCACACAAGCCAATTCCATTTGCATAGTTTCTTTCCACGGATAACTATGCTAGAACATGGTTTTTCTCTATGCAGATATTTCAGGCTGGTTTTAATTATTCCGGCTTTTAATAGCTCACTAAATCTGCTCTTGATTCCCTTCTACCTCAAGCTGCTAACAATTGCAAATCAAGTGGTAAATGGCATCAATGGCGACACTGCCATTGGCAGAGATCGGAATTCGTGGAACACTTGTTGTTTCAGGACATAATTTTCTTTCTGGAGAGAGCAGAGGTTCATGCAGTGACACTTGGCAGAACTCGATACAGGTCCTAAGGTTTTGTGAATGATACATGCTTGACGCTGCATGCATTTACAGGCTTTGGAGTCTTACCATGCACAATCTCATCTCATGTCTTCTTGCCTAACTTACAGCTTTGATGACTTGGGTCTGAGAGTCACCTAGAAAGGATGGATAGTAGCCATAATGGCATAGAAGTTACCATAAAGATTAAATGAATTCAGTTCTCTAAATAAAGGACTGGGATAATGCCAACTACACTTAAGAACTTGAAACGTCATTGAAAGCTGGCCCCGTGTCAAAACATAATAAAAAAGTCATAAATCTAATGTAAGTTGTGATTATGCCCCTAAAACACAACCTCAGAGAAATTAAAAGATTTTCTCAGTTCCTACGTCAACTAACTTATAGTGCTGGTGGCTAAAATGACTACTGTAAAATTCAAGATATTTCCTCTGTTCAAGCTCAGACACACACACACACATATTTACAACTCAGAAGAGTCAAGCATGACCTTATAGAAGAGGCAAGACTAAGTCATATGTGGTCTTTGCTTCAATTTTCTGAAAATAAGATTTGAAGATCCCTTTTAGAAAGCAAAGCGAACAGGGTAATGGGTTGTGCTTTAAGTTTTGAAGAACCAGTTTATAAGATGCACGCAAATCTACACTATCCATGTATAGAATGTGCAGCATCAAGTTGTTTTTACAGCTCTCAAGTACTGCCCATGGGAACAAACATAAATACCTGTCCAATCTGTAGGCTTCTTCCCTTCCAGAAACATTCTTACGGAAAGCCCTAGAAAAGCTTGGCTGTTATTTTTTTTCTTTTTAGAATAACTTTTGCTACAGGAAGTGCTTAGGTCTAGAAATAAAGACACTTGCATGGAGGGGCCAAGCAAGTGTCAACAACATAGCAAGGTTTGCTTTCCTGGTGCTTTAATAACTAGGACAGCTCGGGCCCCATATCTAATCTCTTACATAAGACTTATGCAAGCGATGTGAGCCAGTTCTTTCCTGACACAATGCCAGAGCTAAGTCAGACATCTAAAGGCCTTTGCTTCCTAATATTCCTGGTAAATGTGACGCAGACTCATTTACTCAGTTCACTTAGGTTATTTTTAAATTACTTGGATGAACACATATACTCACATTTATAAGCTCCCTGGCCAACACAATGAAAGATCACATTGTGTGTGTCAAGGGTGCTTAGCCAAGGCATGCGAAGGCCAGAGTGGAGAAAGGTTTGGCATAATTGATAATACCACTTTAATCCTTCCTAGAAACACACATTCGCTGGATACAGTCTGAAGACAAGCTGTTCCCCCCTGGGCCTTTTGCAGGAAGGACATCGCGCTGCTGCAGAGAGCTGTTCATCAGTCATATTCACCAGCGCTGGAACTTGATTTTTCTCATCTGAAGCAAAGAAAACAAGGTAGCTGAGAGGTTAGGCACTCTGCTCAAGAACAAAGAGGAAGTGTGCCAGCAGATGAATGAGGGACCAGGAAACTTGAACCCCTTTGGCCCCTAAGAGTGACAATGAAAAACTCTAAAGATACAGTTCAAGAAAACTTCTATGCCTTCATTCCAGGGCCCCCTCTGGAATCACCTGTCTAGATTCCTTTCTCTCTTTCTCTCTGTGCATGTGTGCACCCATGCACACACACACACACACACACACACACACGTTCACATGTGCTATACTGTAGGTTTATTCAGAGGACAACTTGCTGGAGTCGTTTCTCTCCTCCCACCGTGGGTCCTGGCTAGTGAACTCAGGTATCCAGGCTTGAGCCATCTCATCCACTAACTAGCCTCTGCCTTTGGAATTACCCATACTAAATGCAGAATCTACCCATCTTACCAGTTCCTTCCAGCCACTTCTCTTGGGATACTGAAGGACTCAACATTGATTCAGGGCAGCCATTGTTCTAAAGTCAGGGACCAAGCAGTGAGCAGCAACCTTGGCTTGGCTCCTGCCTTCCCGAGTCACTGGAATAGCATGGCTTAGCGCTGTCCTTCTCCACACTGTATGTAATTAGAACCACTGGGAAGCTGCTATAAACTGTTATGCCTATGGACCAGTGTCCCAGAGACACTTATTCATGGGACTTAGGATGGAGCCAGGGTGCTGCCCGTTATAGAAGTCCTAGTCAAGTGGTAGTTCCCTGAGCAGGAAGCCATGATTTCCTTGATTTTAATTGTTCTCCCATATGTATACATGTGTGACATGAAATTAAGCAATCCAGTGATGAACCCATTTATTTGTATTCAAATTTTGATGTATTTTCTGTATGCACTCAAAAAACAAACAATAGTTGCCAGGGTCAACTTGCAAACTCACAGGTACTTTCTTGCTCAGTACTCCTTGGGAGGCAACATTTTGTTTCTCTCTTCATTGCGTTTGATAGGACCTGGGAGTTAAATCGACACAAAGAGAAAATAACATACATCTATTTAATTTAAAATTCCCAAAACATAAGAAGACCCAGAAAGAAAAAAAGGTACCCCTTCCTAAGGGCACGAGAGTTGAACATTCATTCTCCGGACTGCACAAAGAGCAGGGAGTTATAATGCTATCACCAGACAAAGGGACAGGCAGTTCAAGGTAGAGAGGCAACTAGGGAGCAGAGTGCTTATCCAGGCTTCTTCAGATGGTTTTTCTCAGCCTTGGTTCCCCTCCTTGGTGGGAAGAATCCTTTCTGGCATAGAGAGGATTCCTTCCACAGAGTGGGGTAGGGGAGAGGTTCCCTTCTACTTTTAGGAAGAAAAGGTGGCAATGCCTTTGTTGTGACTGCTTGTTGAAGTGCCTAGAGCTGAAATTAATCCTTACGCCATGGTGATATATTTTAGGGTGGCATATTCTCCCACCTTTTTGCACCACACTCTGAAAATGTTACCTTTGATGGCAGGAATTAAAAATAGAACCATGAGTCAGGTTCATTCCAAATATTAAATAAACAATAATACGAGCTCTGCAAGGATATGGCAGGAATCAGGCTAGACGAAGAAGGACCGCAAATGTCACATTTAAAGTATGGAACAAGACAAAATGCAGGTGCGAGCAGGGCTTGGGCTGTCTCTGGGATTCTTGGTGGTGGTTCTCAAGAAGCTATCAGTTTTAGGTCAAGTGACCCCATTAATTCGGTCCCTCAAGTGACCCGTTTAACTTGCAACCACTTCAATGGATGACCTGTTTGCTAAAAGCAACTCTTAGAATAACACTGGGAGACCAACAGCTTCAACCAGACCTTTTGGTGTTTGGTGTGAGAGGCAGATGTAGCGCACAGACATAAGCAGAGTAGTAGGAACAGACTGGCAGAGGAGAGATGGCAGGATACACTGGGCAAAGCTTCTCCCTTCCCCAAGCACTTTGCATCTGAAATACGCAATGGACTTAAGCCCTGGAGAGATGCCTGCTGTGACTTGGTGGAGAAACTGAAGTAAAAAAATAAAAGACTTTAGCAGCAAAACACTGGATCACAGTGTTGTTGGATTTTGCTGAAGTGGCCTTTTCTGAGTCTGAGGCTTGGTTAAAGTGACTTCTCACTTAGGGGGCTTACTTCAGAATTGTGGGAAGTAATTTTCCTGGTGGGAAAGAGGAGCGCACATGCACTGGTGAGACTTCCTGTGTCTCCATCTTCATGGCAGTCGGTGTTGTCTTGCAACTCTGTATCCTTCAACTGCCTGCAGGCCCAGCTTGGAGGTGTTTGGTATGGTGTCCTTCTGTTATATGTTAGGACACACAAACCCAAGTCCAGCCAACTCAAATACCTATGGTTAAGACTGATACAAACAAGATTAATTCATCTATCTGTGGAAAATGAATTTTAATCAGGATTTAAAAATATTAAACACTTCAAAAGTACTAATTCACATTACAAATAATGAATGAAATACATTTAGTCCTTGGGTTCAATTAATAATTTAATGGATTAATCTTTTACACACAGAGAGAATTCTGGTACCAGTTCATAACCTTTCTGTCCTGGTGAGTGTTGCCTTGCCAGCTGGCTTTCTTTGGTGTGACTTAGAACTCCTTTCTGTTCTAAATCACTCAGGTCAGAATTTTCCTCTTGGCTCAAGTCTTCAAGTGTTGTTGATCTTTTTATGCATCTTCTGTGTGGTCCTAGTCCCACATTGTTTCATTTAAGGATGCCACTCTCATGTATTAAATGAAGAACAATGTGGTCTTTTTTATACTACCTGTTCAAAGTGCTGGGTTTTGATACAGTCTTCATTGGCTGCATTCAAAGAGGCTGCTTTCCCCGTGGATCCCTGCTAAATGCCCACACCATGATGGTAGTCTCTCCTCTCCTTATTATATGACCTAGTGTTTATCTGGCTTCAACGCCTGCAATCTGCTTTCTCTCGGCAATAGAAACATTGGGAACTTGGCAACTTCAGCCAGGAAAGTAATTTCCTGATTGGACTTGGCACATTTATGTCCCTTCTATTGTTTTACGTCAGTCAACACCAGGATACTCTAAGTCAAATGTTACTTAATGGTCTCCTTATCAGGAAAGCCTCAGAGTTACATTGTTTAACCATTCCATACTCCTGTTGTATAAGCCACACTAGCACTGTGTGCTGCACACAAGTGAGCTGGATAAATAAAAGATTTCTTCAACAGTCTTCTGCATGCCTGCCACACTTGTCCATCTCCCCCAAATATGACCCTCCTGAGAGATATTTCATATTTCAATTTACTCAATTAGTGCAGAGAGAATGGAATTAGCTCCGGACAGAAGAGGCCAGGTGGCCACCCACATATCAAATAGATCCCTATCTTAATCCAGGCTGCTACGGGGAAAAAAAAATATCTGGGACAGAGAAATTTCTGAGAACTAAACACCATTATATGTCACTTCTGGAGGCTGGGAACTCCAAGATCATTGCACTAGCAGATTTTGTGTTTGGTGAGGACAGCCCTGAAGGGTGGTATCTTCTATTGTCCTCCCATGGTAGAAGGTTTTTTTTTTCTTTTGAAGTCCCCCTAACCTTGACAGGGCACTAAACTAATTCACAAGGGCAGAGACCCCATGGCCTGTTATCTTCCAAAGGTTCCCGCTCTCAGTTTCAGCGACATCTGAATCCTGAAAGCACCCAGGTGTTCATGTCTTGTCAATCTTCTACCCCAGGCTTTCCTCCTGGAATTCTACAGGGGGAGGCTTTGGGACATTACTTTGAAATGAACACTCAATTCTTCCCAGAATGAGGTTTATATAATACCTTCAATGGTTGGAATCCATACACAAGTTCGTGATCAGCTACCTGGAATTAAGGTAGGCATCTGAGAGAGAGCATAGGAACGAAAATGTGCCTTGATGCTTTGAGAATTAGAATCAGGGTTCAGGGATTGGTGTAGAAGGGTCGCAGGAACGCTTTTATCCCCAGTCCTATAGATGGCTGTCAGATCCCTGACGAGTGCTTTATGATGTAGCAACCAAGCTGGAGGACAGTCTCCAGGTCAAGTCTATAAAGTCCAGCAGAAATTTCTGTAATTGTGGAAAATCTGCTTTATCCAGTGTACCTACTGGCATTCAGACTGTGGGTAGTGCAAGTGAGTAACAGTTTTTTTTTAATTTAAAGTTTTAAATATAAATAGCCTTATGTGGCTAGTGGTTACTGAATTAGACACCAGAGGTTGAGACCATGTCCCCTATGAGAGATATGCTACAGATCAACAAGACAAAACAAAACGCAAGATTCATTACTTCCTTCTTTCAAGGTTTTCCTTTATTTTATATAAAAAAATTAAATAACATTTTTTCATTTATTTTACATACCAACCAGTTTCCCCTCCTTCCTCTCATCCCCTCCCCTTTCCCACCAAGCCTCTCCCCTCCCCATCCCATCCGCTCCCCCTTCATCTCCATTCAGGCTTACACCAAGCTTGGCACATCAAGTTGAGGCAGGACTGAGCTCCTCTCCTTATGTCAAGGTGGGGCCAGGTAATCCTAACTGAGATGGGAAACAGCAAATGAACATCATCACTATCTCTTCTTCTGTATACTGAGCATGTGTTAAGTCCCAAAGGCTTTTTAATAATATACTTAATTTTGATATTAAGGGCAAATATTATCATTTCTTTCACCAATGAAAAGGCTGAATTTTCTTGAGTTCATGAAGGGAGTCCTAAAGACAGAAGTGCAGAGCTGCAATTTAAACCTATTATCTGTCTTCTTTGAAATTTACATATGCCTCCTACCATATCTATTACATATAACCATGTTTTCAAATTACATCTACGTCTGATTTTGTAGTCCAAAGCACACCTTTGTTATATTTTATTGGCATAAGGAATATAATCTTATCTTACTCCATCACTCTCTGTAGCTGTCTTCCTCTGCCATTTTGGAGCACAGAGAGTGACTGTCATGTACAGCAGCAAAAGTTCTCTTGGGAAACACAAATGGACTCATAAAAGACACGGACAGATTTGTAACTAATGGGGACATAAATTGCGACTAGCACGCTGGGATATAGTTATTTTTATAGCTTGCTAAGGACAGTTGCATGTTCTCACTACATGCTGTTAGAGGTAACTATTCATAGTTAAGCACTAAGATGGATTAATCCTGTTATGATTGAATTAAAACCCCATGTTCTCAGCATAGGCTATTAGAAAATTAGAGAACCAGAAATACACACAGTAAACCAGGGATGTCTTAGTTCATGAGAGGTCTCAGGATTTATGTACCAGTGTCATTATGCAAAAGAGGAAAACCTAAGATTTATGAACATCAAACAAATGCTTATATAGCCTAATAAACTCATGAGAAGCATTATTAATTTCTGAGGAAGGAGACATGCATTTGCCGCACATCTGTAAAAAGATCCCCAGCTGATGAATTTTCAAGCAATCTTTCCAACTGTCAGCCTCAGTTTTCTGGAACCAGAGTTTCCATAGCATTAAAATGAACTGGAGTGGGAAGGGAAGCATGGAATATTCAATTCGACCCACAGAGTCAGGTTGAGGCCAGGTCTCAGAATATGCAAGTCAGGCTAAGGATCAGCTTTCCCAGAAATCAATGATACACAGATACACAAGCTCAAACGAAAACAGGACAATATACAAAGAAGAAATTCCCTGGCACCCTGGCTTTGGGGACAGTAGAGTTGTGATGAGGGAAGCCTCAGCTGATAAAGGCTTGCCAAACCTGAGTGTCCCTGAATCCATGAAAAACTGGCAGACATGGTGTGGTATGCACTGTGATTCTAACACTGGAACTGGAAAGGAGAAGGACGACCCCTGAACTTGGCTGACCAGTCAGTGTAGCTTAATTGATGAGCTATGAACTAACAAGAGACGGTGTCTCAAAGGAAGTAGATGTTGTTCCTGAGAATGACACCTGAGGCTGTCCTCTGGCCTCTACACACATTTTGCAGATGTACCCGCATGTGCATTTAAGTACATATGCACAAACATACAGACACACAGAGGCATATGTGTGTATACACACACATACACAGAGAGACACACACACGCGCGCGCTCACATTCTAAAAAAGAAAAAGAAAGACATAAACCCAACAGTTGGGCACGATGATACACACCTGTAATCCCAGAACTTGGAAGGCAGAAATAGAACGATCGTGAGTTCATAGCCACCCTCAGCTACATAGGAAGTTTGGAGTGGGTGTTCAATTGGCATGCACACACAGTATAGAGGACACATGCATGCAAGGAAAGGGAAAAATAAATACAGTCAATAACAGAAAAATACAACCAGGGGAGGAAGAAGAAAAAAATCATCCCTCAGAGGACAGCCTGAGAGCCTAGTCATGGAAGCTCGCAGGCCAAAGAAAAGGGAGCCAATTATGGGCCTTAAACACACAGCTCTGAGCGAGCTACGGGCAAGACTGAGTCATTGCTGAGTAAGCGTACTGTTTCCTTTCTATCTGGGACAATGAAGAATCCGGTGAAATGGCTGAGGAACCAGATGGACAAGAAAAGACTCATTTCAGACCTTAAAGATGGTGAGGCCCCTGGTGTCCAAGAAGAAAGGGTGGTTCTATGGGAACCAGCACTAAATATAGCCCTTCCCAGAGCCTGATGAAAAGGGTCAGAGGTACCAGGTCCTTACTTGCTCACAAATCAAGGCAGTGCTGGTAGAACAGACAGTAACCTAGCTATTACCTTCTGTCTTGCTTCCTAGATGTATAAACCTAATCCTAAGCTACATATGTAAAAGTCATGGCAATTGCATATAAACGTTCATCTTCTTTTCTTTGTTTTCCCAAGAGCCTTGAATTCTGGGGAGCATTAAGGATGGGGAAGAAATACATGGTAGCTTGTATCTTTGGGGTGCATTTTCCAAACTCAGTAGTCAGTTTGCTGTCACCCCCTTACCTGTGGTTGACCTTCTCATAGCCCTTGTAAAGCTTCTGTCGGTGTCTTTTGAAAGCTCGACTGGGCTCCCATCCACAGACCACCAGAAGTACTTGGGAAAACACCATGCAATCTACTAGTCACCGTCAAAACCGCTCAAGCTAACATCACATGGGAGACAGAGAGGCTTACAGGAGTTTATAGATATTTTCTGTAATAAAGCATGGAGAGTTCATTCTGTCTCGCAGCATTGTATGCCCAGAAGGCAGCAAAGATGCTATTGAGCACTGAGTAAGAACGTTGTCAAGGCACTTCCTGGATCCTGCTGTTTTCACGGATTATGTTCTCAGACAGACATAAATCAAGCAACCGAAATCATGTTTTCTCAGATCTAACACTAAAGCCCTGGACTTCTAGAAATCCCTTACTTGTTTCTTTGTTTGTTATTATTTGGAAAATTTGCCTTTTGTTTTCTCTAAAGACTCCTGAAAAGAGCAGGGCTCTGTGGGATGGAGGCTATAAGGAAACCAGCCTTTGCTTCATCGGGCAGGCGGTGGGCTTTACAGTTACCAGAGGTGAGAAGGGTGTCTAAAGCTTCGGGAACCAGGGAAAACTACCAAAGAAGCTCATTTTTATAAATGCTATTGTCTTATATAACCCGCTGGAAGACACCCAGTTCTCTCTTGTAAGAGCTCCTATGAGTCAATTTGTCATTTGATATTTTGTAGCGTTTGCAGTAAACTGGAAGTTGGTGAATTTCACTAAACTTCAATGACAAACTACACCACACTTTACTTATTTGGGAAACGAACCAGAAAGAAACTACTTTACCTTTCTTTTTCAAGCCCACCTACTTTCAACAGCTAGAGCAATGTCTTCCTTGAGGAGCAAGTGTACAGGAATTGTTTGAAGGGTTAAATTGAATTTTCAAAGATTTTCTTCCTTTGGTATATGAAACTGAAACTCGCAAAGCCAGGAAGTTTTGCCTTCCTGTCTTCCTAACCCTGGAAGACGTCATTTATCCAAACAGCTGGCGTTGATTAGCCCCCCACCCCTTGCCTTCCTGCCCCCTACCCCAACCCACCTCTCCTTGTGCTGATTAGTTTTATGCCAACATGACAAGAGAGGAGCTAGAGGCCTTTCCGAAGAGGGAATCTCAGTTGAGAAAATGGCCACACCAGACTGGCCTGTGGGCAAACATGTGATGTGTCATCTTGTGGGAGCGCCCTGCTCACTATGAGTGGTGTCAACCATTGGGTAGTTGTCCTGGGTGCTATCAGAAAGCAGACTGAACAAACCATGTAAGCAGTATTCGTTTCTCCATGACCCCCACTTCAGTTCCTGCCCAATTTTCCTGGATGATGGACTATGAACAGTTAAGATGAAATAAACCCTTTCCTTCCCAAGTTGCTTTTGGTCAGGGTATTAATCACAGCAATAGGAACCTAACTAGACGTCTCCTCCCCTTCTCCTGTTCTTCCTACACTTGTTACTTTTTACACATCTTGCCCTTTCTCCTTTTCATCCATTAGCATTCACTGCCGAGGAGTCTATATACATAAAGAACTCAGCCAATGGGTGAACAGAATGCCGCTTTATTCATAGTTGAGCAAATGTTCAAGATTCCCAGTTCTAGGCTTCTAGCGAGGCAGTTCTTGGAGACACTGGAGGTAAAGCCCACAAGCTTACTGAGGAGTCTGTGCTCCAAAATGCCTCAAAACGATATACAAAAAGGTCTTACAGCAAGATGGCAGACATCCCCAAGGTCCTTTACTTTCCTGGGAAACTAAAGAAGAAGAGACATCTTGTTTTTCTTCTTAAATCCCAGCCAACCTTCAAGAGCTGCCCACATGGACACAAGAAACAAAGTAGAGTGAGTCCCATGGGCTTGTACTTCAACACAGAGGGATTCTGACCAAGGCGAAGTACAGCCTGTTGGTGTCCTGTTCTCAGCAGACAGCAAACAAGGCAAGCTGCCCTGGTTCCTCATATATTACATTTCGGATGGAACTTGGAGGGATGGGCAGAAGGATGGAAGCATTAGCCTTCCTCTTGGATGGAACATGGAAACAGGGAATTAAATGGTCCAGGATAGAGAGTTGGTACATAGTTGTACAGTTAGTTTAGGGTGCTGTTTTGTCTGTTTTACAAAAGAGACCTAAACACAGAGCTATGACTTTCCCCCGAATCCTCTCACAATTATCAGAGACTTACCATCTGCATGCTCCCCAAATAACCAGTCCTCATGACCCCCACTCTGCTGCCATGGCGCAAGGCTGCATCTTATGTCCTTAAGCAGTCCCCATAGTTTATGCCTTCATCAACTCCCTATAAATGTGTGCCTTCTACAGGACTCAATGGAGACACTGCTTCCATGGGAAAATCTTCAATGCCAACAAGAAACAGCCAAGCCCAAGTGTGTGTGGCAGTGCGGAGAGCAAGGATCTTGAATGTCTTAAATGTGACCATGGCCTTCACCTTTCTAGTTCTTACCCTGAGCCGGTCATTTACCTTTCTTGTTTTTTTTTATGTTGAAAATTGTTATGCATATTAATGGACATAATTGCCAATTCCAGAGAAACATAGACCACAAGATATGGAGCCTGTTACTGTTTCTAGATTTATTTTAGCGCATATTGTAAAATTTGGTGAACTACATTCATTTGTAGATTGGTTGGTTGGTTTGATGTCAACTTGACACAAGCTATAGCCATTTGAGAGGAGGCAACTGAGATAAATTTCTCAATTAAGAAAATGTCTCCAAAAGATCAGGTTGTGGGCAAACCTGTAAAGTGTTTTCCTAATTAGTGACTGATGAAGGAGGGCTCAACCCACTGAGGGTAGTCCCTGAGTTGATAGTCTTGGGATCTATAAGAAAGAAGGCTGAGCAAGCCATAGACTCTGCATCAGTGCCTACCTCAGGGTCCTTGCCATGCCTGGGTTCCTGCCTGGATTTACTTTGATGATGAAAAATGATATTTAAGTGTAAGCCAAATAAAACCTTTTACTCTCCAACTTGCTTTTGGTCATGGTGTTTCATTATAGCAATAGTAGCTTAACCCTAAATAGGACATAGGCCTGATTTATTCCCTCCCATGGGATTTTTTTCTCTTGGGGATATGGTAACAAATAGCTGGCTACACACTATTGTTTCTCTTCCATCACCATCGAGGTACCTTGTACGATGCACATGACCAAAATCCACCTGATCCATGGACAGACCAAAATGAGCCAAAATAGACTCAACTGTGTCAGGTGGCAAATTATACAGAAACTTTAATGTCTGTTTACCCCAAACCAGAAATCTTATAAATTAGTCAGTACTGTGGAGCATGCTATGCATTAGTTTATTTAAAATATTAGATTATCTTGCTGTGTTTATGGATCAAACAAAGTATTAAGGGCAACAGTTCACTTGAATAAAGTACTATTGTCTGTTATTCATTTGTCTTAACTTTTTGTTATCCTTTTCCAGAAGTTCAGACCTTGCTAAAATTTCTTTTCTGCCTAGTTAATAATTAATTTCACTCAGCCAAAACTCTGTAATCCCAACTACATGGGAAGCTGATACAGGAGAATTACAAAGTCAAGGACTTTCCTGGCTACAGAATAAGTTCAAATTCAGCCCAGATAACTTAATGAGACCCCCGTCTTAAAATAAAACTTTTAAAAGGACTGAGGCTACAGATAAGTAGCAAAGCACACATACTTATCACATGTAAGAGCCTGGGTTCAATTACTAGAAATGAGAAGAGGTTCAGTTTATATGATTATTGTAGCATGCTTCTTGTATGTATAAGTGTGCAAGTGTGCATTTGTCTAGACAATCAGACTCCAGAGGTCAACGTCATGAGTCTTCTTCTATTGCTCTCTGGCTTATACTTTTGAGACAAGATCTCTCAATGAACTTGGAGGTCACTGTTTCGGCTATTCTAGCTGGCCAGGGAGCCCCCAGAATCTGCCTATCTCTTCCTTCCAGTGCAAGGGTGTCAGAGTCTGTAATCTTAGCTTTTACATGAATTCTGGGGAATCTGAACTCAGGTTCTCAGACTCATGCAGCAAGCACCTTAAACAGTCAGCACTCCAGGTTGCCACACTCTGTTTTTAGCCTTTGGTCTCTCCTCCCATGAATAGAATGCAGTTAGATCATATCCATCCCTACCATTCCCTTCAACTCTTCGCCAACCATGCTCTATCTCCCTCCCAACTCCATGTCTCCTTCTTTTTCACTGAGCCCAGTTAGTGTTGCTCGTATGCACACGGATACAGGGCCATCCACTGGAGTATGTGTAACCTACCAGGGCCACAACCCTATAGAAAATCTCCCTCCCATGACAGCCATCAACTGCCATTAGCTCCTCTACCAGGGATGGAGCCTTCTTGAGCCTCTCTTCCCTTCCATGCTGGAGTGTTGACTGGTTTAATCTTGCCAGTCCATGTGCTGATACAGCTTAATAGAATCAACATACTAATGGAGTTCATTAAAATGTCATTGATAATGGAAGGTCATGAAAGTTTCTAGTCAGCCTGTGACTTTTTGCTTGATCAAGGGCAGGTTCATGGCTGGCTTACAGACAGACCTCGTTTTGTAAGTGTGTATTCATTTCAAACACACACTTTAAAAACTTCATTTGAAGCAACATCAAACGGTGGAGGGTGTGGAGTGTGGCCTAGCACTGGCTTCAGTCTGATCTCTGGCACCCAGTTTTTTTTCTCTCTAAATTCAAAATTACAAACGACAGTCACACCAGCAAGCTCCTCCCCATTGCCACCGTCACCCTCAACCCTGTGAGTAGGCAGCTTACTTCCCACGAGCTCCAGGCGGATCCACAGACAGGGAGACTTTCAGAGTGTGGACGAGACACACAGAGGCTTTGTTCCAGGAGTGTACTTTCCCAAGAGTGTTTCCAAACCCAGCAGGCCCAAGACACACACACACACACACTGGCCCCGGGGCCAGGCTGCCAACCGCCCAAGATGGTTCCCGGCAACCTTCAGCTCCTGGCAAGAGTGTTGACAGCCTCCCGAGCAGAAACACCAGACTGTTAATAAAAGTCCACAGCTGAGTTAGTCAGAAATCAGCTCACTCATGCTTCTCAGCTGGTCTTCTAATGCATCCTCTCTCCTGAACAACCCCATTGCAGGCTTTCTTCTGAAATACTCCCAACAGTGTTTGCTTTCTGCCCATTCTTTACTGATTAAACCTAAAGCTTGGAGGTGCCTTAAGGAAGTGGATAGAATTAGTAGACTCTGGCAGTAGCCAGTTCTTTGGGATTGCGGGCAGAGGGCAGTATGTGTGTTTAGGCATCTGGTATATCGTCCTACCTCTGGTTCAGTCATGTCTTTGAGGCCTCACTAGGAGATGTACAATCTATGCTGTAGGCAGGTGTGTGGGAAACCCTGTGCTCTATGAATCATTTCAGTTTTACTTCCCTCTGAACAATTTTCTATTTCCCAAAAGCATATCTAATCTATGCCCATTGTGATGGTTTAAAGGACATAGGTGCACTAATTAATGCTAAAAGCTAGGTCTGGCTGTGGGTGTCCATCACTCCAGCATTGGGGAATTGAGATACTGACCCCAAAAGCTTGCTAAACAGTTGGCCTAGTGGATTAGCAAGCTTGAAGTTCAGTGAGAGATCCCGTCTCAAGGTGGAGAACTGTAGAGGAAGACATCCCTCTTCGTGCTCTGGTCTCCCAGGGCACAACTTGCTTGCACTCGCACAGGTACATGCAAGCAAAACACACACACACACACACACACACACATACATTCACACACACACATGCACCCACACACTCAGAAACATTAATGCTACAGAGTAAATCTCTGAGTTTGTACTCTGAAAAGCTGAGAAACATGGAGGAGGACAGAAAAGGGGATGGAGAGAGGAGAAAAGAGGAAGAGAAGGAGGAGGCAGTGGCCCATGTAATCACTTGCAGAAAATACCAGCAGCCACAGTGCTGATTTTCTTCTACAACAATGAAACCCACTGGCATTCCCTAGTGACATCTGGCCACTTGGAGTACCAGCAGCCTTTCTTAAGTTCCCCAGTGACATAGCATGGCATGGAGGCTGCTGCAGGGGCACTTTGCAGAACATGTCCCTAAAGCTTGGAGTATGGGAAATCTTGCCATCCTTCCTTGGTTCTGCTGTCTCAACAAGATACCTCCTTAATGGCAGAGGCATGCCCTAAGGATGACAGGAAAACAACCTAGAACTTCTTGGCTCTGGTGTGTTTATCTCTGGGACAATTGCACAAGAGGCAAACAGTTCCATCCTGTTTATGCCATTGTTAACCTGAGTTTCTATTATATTTTATGCCACCGGTCACATCATAAGCAAAAATATATCTTTCATGAAGATAATGAGTTAGCAACAGAGACTGACCTTTGCCTGGGATGATTCCAAGGCTTGAGGAGGAATCTTAGTAATTAATTGTCTTATTGCAACACAATGCCTAGCAAAAGCTATTTATGGAATAAACTCTTTTTGTTCTCAGTACTAGGAGACAGAGTTCATCATTACGGGGTAGGCGTGGCACAGAAGCTTGTCCTTGCTGGTAATACTACACTGGCAGTCAAGAAGGAGAATGAAG
This sequence comes from Ellobius talpinus, assembly GCA_001685095.1. Lineage (NCBI taxonomy): Eukaryota > Metazoa > Chordata > Mammalia > Rodentia > Cricetidae > Ellobius > Ellobius talpinus. The sequence goes on from LOJH01016397.1 coordinate 20,282, forward strand.
AAAGCTGTGATCAGCTGCTGTTATGATCACTCAGTTCAGGATCCCAGCCCACCATGTGTACTATCCGCATTGAGGAGAAATCTTCCCGCGATCACAAACGCATCCTCAGTTACCTACTTCCTCCAACCGGCCTCCACTTCCTACAACAGTCTCCTTCCTGCCAATGGTCTATTAAACTTCAATCAATGGATTGATATTCTTTAGATCAAAGACATTATTATCTCAGCGTCTTTGATACAGCCTCACTGACACACCCAGAGGTGTGCTTTCACAGTTCAGGTGGTCCTTGGCTTGATCAAGATGACAACGAGAAGGAGCCATCACAAGTCCCCCCACAAAGACAAGGGCAACAATGTCCTTGACTCCCTGGTAAATTATAACAAAGGTTTTGTGTGCTTTCAATGCTGATAAAAGAGTTGGTTTTCCGAGAGAAATATGGGTAGGTTGGCCAGTTGGGTCTTGGCATATCACCTCCTACTTTACTTTAGTCGATGGCTTTTTCCTCACCCTCATTCTTCTCAGTTAGGCAAGGATAAAACTTGTCATTGGCTGCTGTCATTGCTGGATGATGTCCGACTGAGCCTTGTCAGAACAGCCAGCTCACAGTGAAGCTTTGAGAGATGAGTAAACACCCATTTTGCTTGAACAACGATTCTGTTTTAACTGAGCCTAATGGGCCAAAAGACATTGGTAGAAGAGTTTTAAAAGATTAAATATTAGTTAGGTTATCCAATATTGCTCACCATCGATTGTCCAGAAGCTACTGCTCTCCTATTAGTGTCTTCAGTGCAGAGGTAAGGAAATTGCAGAATCATGGTTTGAAGCCAGTGACTTGACCCTAGAAGCACAGGCAGTAGAATAAGGATTTGCACACTATTGTCTTTTGGAGAAATGTCTGAAGTCATACTTTATTTAGAAATGAGTTCATTATGTCAGTTTAGTAATGCTGATTAGCTTGCACTGGGTAGATATTCCCTTATCATACACAGTTTTTAAATTTATATTTTATGCATGCAGGTGTTTTGCTGGAATGTATGGTTGTGGGTCACTTGTGTGCCTAGTGGCCACAGAGGTTAGAAGAAGGTTCAGATCCCTGGAACTGGGGTTACGGATGGCGGTGGACTGTCCTATGGCTGGGATTGAATGCCATTCTTCTGCGAGAAAACCAGTGCTCTTGACATCTGAGCTATTTCTCCTGCCCAATATGTCTTTTTTTAATTACTTGTTTTATTAATGTGTATGTGTCTCTGTGTCTGTTTCAGGGGCGGGAAGAGGCTGTTAGATTCTCTGAAGCTGGAGTTATAGGCAATTGTGAACTGTCTGATATGGGTGCTGGGATTTGAACTAGCATCCTCTGGAAGGGCAGTAAGTGCTCTTAACCACTAAGCTAATTAACTCTCCAGCCCCATACATCTTTTCAATAAATCAAAAAATTCAGAAATTATATAAAATATGGAGATTACAGGATAATGAGATTTTGGATGTTGCTTGTTGTTGTTTGATTGTTTGTTTGTTTTATTTTGAGACAAGGTTTCTCTGTGTAGCCCTGGACATCCTGACACTCACTCTATAGACCAGGTTGGCCTCAGACTTAGAGATGTGCCTGCCTTTGAAGTGCTGAGATTAAAGGTGTGCATGACCACTGCCCGGCTGAAAGGGACTCTTGAGAGCTAAGGCATTAGAAGGGACTTCAGGGTGAATTCTGACCATGTGACATCCCGCCCCCCTGTGACACACTGGAAAAACCAAGGCAGTCTTTCAAATATTCTGTTCTATTTCCACTAAAACTCATTTCTTGACTGAATGCCTTTGAACTATGACCTTCTAGAGCTTCCTGTGTAGAAACATTTCAAATATAGTTGTCTGGTTGATTTCCTTAGCGTTACAGAATGTCCTATGTCATTTTAATGAATGTACGAAGAGTGACCTTGTTCTCAGACCAGAAGCAACACCAAAATGCTTATGGAGAAGCTCATGCATTTAATGAACACCTCAGTCAGGCTACACCGCTCCTGTGACGAAAAGGACAGAGCCCTGGAGGGCAGCAGTTCTCTCTCCATAAGATCTCAAACTCAACACCAGAATGCACTACAGAAAGAGGATGATGTACTAGGTCAGCTTGTCTCTCCCTTAGGAGGAGATAATCCAGCTAGGTTTTCCCAGAGTCTCTGGCATCCCTGAGAACATCAATAGAAATAGAATTATTCAACCCTTCTTGGGGTTTTTATGACCTCTCTAAGCTTCAAGTCAACTATCAGCTTATTTATCATCCATTTGTTCTTGGACTAGAACAGTTCGTCATAACTTAGAATTTTTTGCCTTCTGGGAGCGATGCTTCCGGATACAAGCTTTAGTTTGTTCTCTTTCATTCAGAGGTTCTGTGGTAAGCCGTTGCCCACTACTGCTTTTCCTCATAAATTCCTTGAAATCAGATCATTTCCTCTGAATGAGAGAATATTGCATAACATTCTCTGTTAGGACAATAGCTCCCTAAGTGACTTGCTTGGACATAAACTTGCTTATGAAGTATAGATCTGCTCATAATATTGCTCATACCAATAGTCAAACAC
>LOJH01016399.1:1995-22850 GCA_001685095.1 Ellobius talpinus
CGCGCCATACGTGATGACGCACGAGACGCCCATCGCGCCACTCAGGATGACGCACGAGACGCCCATCGCGCCACTCAGGATGACGCACGAGACGCCCAGGGGCAAGGAGAAGGCTTAATGCCAAATGGCGGCGGCAAGCGAGAACATGGCGGTGCTGCGGCGCCCTACAGTAAGGGCTTCTGTGATGGGAGTGAAATGGTCCTGGGAAGATTTACTACTTTCTTTCTTCATTGCTCTGACCAAACACCTAAAAAGATGCAACATAAGGGAGGGAGGGCTTATTTTGTCCCATGTGTTCACAGTCCATCACAGCAGGGGATGCACTTTGGTGGGACTGCTTGGGCTGTGACAACAGCAGCCCAAGCCTATATTCTCATGTCTGGGTAGAACAGGGAGCAGACAGAATCGAAAGCAGGCAGAGTTGGGTTATGAATCTCAACACTCCTGTTCTGCTCCATCTCCCCCAAGTGACCCATTTTCTGCCAGCTGGGATCTACCTCCTCAACCTGTCACCACCTTCCACCAGCACCATGGGCTGAGGACCAAGAGTTCTGACACACAAGCCTGGGGAGGGACATTTTACATCCAATTCATCATAGAAACCGCAGCTTTAGTTTTACATAGCCCATGTCATTGAGGAGAACCTAGGAAAAGCATGTTGGCATCTCAGTTAGAAAGTCTTACTTTAGTGAAACCTTTCTGTCCATTGAGGTCACTGCCACAATGGCACAGAAATCAGCATCTTGGGATAAGCTGGTGTCCATCCAGCAGTGGAATAGTATAAATGATACTGTGAGCTGTCCAGTGAAGTCCCTTTGCTTCCCCTAAGCAAGCACACACACACACGCACGCACACACGCACGCACGCGCACACACACATTCACTTATGCACAGTGTGACATAAAATGAGGTATTTCCTAATGCAGATCAACCGCTGCTGTAATCCCACCTGGTAATGCACCTGTAAGATGGGCCACTGGTGGAAAGAGCATGCAGGGGGTCCCCTGCCCTGCTCCAAGACAAATGACTATGTTAACAATCAACATCCACAGGTCTTAGGTCAATAGGTAAGATGTGTCCGCCCACTGAAGTAAGTGACATCATTTGATCCTTCTCCAATTTTCCCTGGCAGGAATCTTCACTTCCCTCTGACAGGAAAACCTTGAGTTCCCGTGCTGTGAGACCTTGTTAATCCTGCCTTCCTTTCTAACTTCCTATGGAGGATGAGACCTTGTTAATTCTGCCCTCCTTTCTAACTTCCTATGGAGGATGAATAAGATTGCTCCATCCCCACCCTCAATTTTTTCCCAACTCCTCGGCCCCTCCTATCTGAGCACACTTACAATGAGTATCATAAAGCTTTATGTTTCTCTCATTTAATTAACCAGAGGATCTTTGAGCGGCAGGATTTAGCTTCATTTGGCCTGACGATTGCGTGCCCAGGACAGTGTCCAGAGCCGAAGAGAGCAGATTGCGTGAAGTCGAATGAGATGGAAGCATGGTGCGGTCTACTGGCCGCTGGTGGCACAGCATCCATTTCCTGTCACCTAGACTAGCAGGCTGTGATTAATCAGCTTCCTTTCTTCTCAGTTTGTCCATGGGCTCTTTCATTTTTGTTTGTTTTTATCTGTCTCCCGATTTCAAATGTTTATAGAAACGTGTAGACTAGGCATAAATGTCACTTTTAAAGAATGACAATTTATTTAAGTCTCCTTCTAAGCCCTAGCCTGGGCTGAGTCACTGGCTGCGAGTGTCAGAGCAATTTGTAACCTTAAGCAAGTGCTAAGTTCCAAGTGACGTCTGGGAGGGCACGGTGAAGGCTGCAATGCATCAGCACTGGTACACTGAGCTCAGTGCAGTATCAGAGCTAGGGGCTGGCCACCAGGCCATCAGGATGCGGCGGGGGCAGTTTGTGAATCCAGCTCAGCAAAGCAGCGCTGAGTTGTTTACTGTGGGGCGCAACACTGTCTCCAAGTAATGATGCTTTTTTTTTTGAAAAGATGGGTAGCTAGTTATTAGACACACATCAATACATAGGATGCTGAAAAGGGAATTGTAAATAGAACGGCATTTATTTTTACTCTTTTTTCCCCCTTTGCTGATGTGATATTTTCTTTGATGGATTATATTTCTGGGAAAAAGGAGGTTTTCAGATAAGTAGCACGTTCTTTCAATTTGAAAATATGAAATGTGTTAAGAGCTCCTGGGGATTTGCCTGAGTGATCAGGTCTGGGAGCTTTGTCTGTCTATAAGACATACATTAGCTTCTCTGCAAGAGTGGATTGGTCCTTGGAGCCTACAGGAAGCAAATGTTGACAGCAGCGCTTAAATCAGTGTGCTGGTCTTTACCGCAGGCCTTTCTGCCTTGTAGAGACATCATGGCCATGGCTATTATACACTCCCCACACCGACTGCAGATTACATTTTCCAGGTGAAAGGAAGCCCTTAGAAAATACTACATCCATGTGAGATATTATGTAGCCCCATCTAGAGACCTAGCCCCAAACCATTATCAAATGTGGCAGCCTTCAGAGGCCACTCCACACCACTGCTCACCCAGCCGGCTCCTGTCATCACCTGCACCACTTGCCAGGCAGGAAGCACAGAGTTTTGAGTGGCCTGTTGTGGTCCTCCTCCCCACCCGCTGTGTCAGATGGACTTTAGGTGCTGGGACTGGCAAGGGTTTTCTTTCCTTTTTTTTCTGACATAGTTCATCTAATATATGCCACTCTGTTTTGAAGGAAGGTTGTGGACACGTATCTTGCTATCTCTCTCTCCTTCCCTCCTAATTTATAGAGTCTTGGAAAAACCAGGTTCCCTGTGTGCTCTAAGTGCTGACCCTTCCTTTTTGAGGGCAAGCAACATCTTGGTTTTTGCTTACCTCACTACACCATCATTTTTAATGCTCTGCTCGCTCTTTCAAATGCCTCGGGGAAGTAAGTTGGCAGTGAGCATGGGGAGAGGAAGAAATGTATAGAAATGTTTGCTGGGCTGTATTATTTATGAACATATTGGGGGTGTTTATTATCCTCCCAATAGGTGGACAATTTCAACATCTTAAAACTGTTATTTTGATATTTTGTTCTAAGCAACAAGCTTATATTAGATTGTAAACACTGTAAAACCTCTAATTATGGCACATTAATAAGCATAACACTAATTTACTGATATGACTAAACTATACACTCTTCATAAGACAGCAACGTCATAGGATTTTAGTGCAGTTGATAAAATTCACATTAATTCCTTTAAAATGTTTACTTAATTTCCAAATATGCATCTCTATGTGGGTTTGTGCACTTTAGTATGCGTGCCCTCAAAGGTCAGAGACATCAGATTCTTTGGAGCTGGGGTTACAGGTTGTTGTGAGTCACCTAATATGGATCTACTGCAAGAACAATATTGGGACCATTTGGAGTCCTGCTCCAGCTGCTCTTTCCTGCTAGTGATCTTTACTTTCCTTCTGATTTGAGTTACTAAAAGCTGTGTCAAAGTTGTTTACCAGCTCTGCTTCATGAGTACATGTTGCCTTGGCCTTGAGGATCAGAAGATAAGGTTTTCACCTGTTGGCCCACCTGACTGCGTTGGGTATATAAGCCTCCGTGGTGCTATTGAAAAAAGGGGCTTCTTACCAATGACTAGAGGTCCATGTTCCTTCCTCTCTCTCCCTCTCTCCCTCTCCCCTTCCCCCCGTGTGTCTTTGTATGTTTCAAGCTCCAACCCCTTGCCCGAAGTAGCGCATAGGGCATAGACAGGCTTTGTGAGCTACAGAGCAATACATGCTTTTCATTGCTAAGTCAGCTCTTTAGTCCCCTAATACATTTTTTAAACACCCCTGATGCTTTACCCAAATAGTTGCTTGGTTTGAGGAGATCAATATTAAGTTTCAAGGAGATGTGGGTCCTTACTCAAATGGTTTTGGGCACTGTTTGGCGCTTTAGTCTAGTTCATGCATTTAGTAATTTGGGTATGGTTTCATACTGGTTGAGCTTCCCAAGCTGGGCAGATACCCTTTGTAGTCTTGCTATAAGAATATTCCATGCCATGGGAAGATAGTTGTGCAAAAGGAAAAGAACAGGAAGAAGGTCCTCAAAGTGACATGATGAGAAACATTATTAGATACACACTTTACTATTGCAGACTTTTTATTTGCTCTCAAATAACTGCGAACAAGGTGCTAATATTGCCATTTTAGACACGAGAGGATAAAGCTAAAACTAGGTAAATTCTTGGTTGAAGAACAGGAAGATGAAAATCAAACAGCCCCAAACTACACTTTTCTCACACCAAAGCCCTCATCCTCTGCTAATTGGAACTCGACGAATCAGTTCCTAAGGTTCCTGAGGTAGCCCTGCTCTCCGGAATGCTGCCCGCCTTGCCTCTCAGAATTCATTTCTGGTGACAAGACAGATACTGTGCCACATTCCTCAGGATTGAAGCTGAGAGTTCAGTGGGGACAAGAAAGAATGAGAATTTTAGAAATGTCTCCAAGGCTATATTACTTGAGAATTTGAGTCGAATTCATTATCTTTCCAGTGAGTTGAAAGCTTTGATGCCTCGGCTATTACTTTGAAATTTCTAGGTTAAGAAAACATTTAAAGCAACTCAGTGCGACTTCAGGTGTTACAAACAATTTGAGCATCCCCCATGAGGCAAAATTTATGGCAAGTGTGATCATCTCAACCTTCTAATTTGGTCATGGAAGCATGAACCTGGGCAGCCTGTGAACCAACCTGGCCCCGGCTTGGGGTGGGACTCTTCTGTTCAGGCTGGTTCTCAGCAACTCCTGCTAAAAAGAATGAACCGTCCTGTGGGCTGACCTCGGGTGGACAGTGTCCCCGGAAGAACTGTGGCTGTTAAGTGACATGTTGAACGCCACCTGCTCTCTTCATGCCATCACAATTGTGCTGTTTTAGTTCCGGAGCTGCCAGCGCCCTTCGGAAAGGACACAGAAGATGCAAGAAGGCCTGTTGGTTGAGAAGCAGCGAGGGGCCTCCACAGGTCAACAAGCAAGTGATAGACGCTCAGGGATATTTTTGTTCTTCCTTACAGGGAAGAATATGAAGCATGTTTACTCCGATGTCGAGAGCTGTGCCTGTTTTTTTTTTTCCTCGGAGCTATCTGCGTCGAGCTCACCACTCTGGCAGCTGCAACACATTCATTTTTAATGTGAGCCTTAAATAAGGGTGATTAGTTTTGGCTGGAAGTTATAACGAGCTTTTAAAATTTATAACTTTCAGATGTTAACTTTTTATTTATTGATTGTGTGGTACCCAGAACTGAGCTCAGGGCCGTGTGTGTATCAGGCAAGTATTGTACCGCCGAGCCACAACCCCACCCAGTTCTCAATGTGAACTTAAAAAAAAAATTCCTACCTGTTTTCTCAAATATATTGTTCCTCCTCATTCTCCAGTCCAAACTCTAGAAACCAAAGAGTCCTGCAGACTGTAAATAAGAGCAACAGACTCTAAATGTGAACCTAAGCATGGAAGCCATGGGATGTAAATGATTGATTTCCATGTTTGCTGTGGTGTCAACAGATAACACTGTCATAAGACTTCACCATATACTGGATGTCTCCACGTCCAGAATTTTAAACTCCTGTTTCAACCTGATTTCTTCACTTTAAGCTGTGAACAACGCTCAAGGCAACCTTCAAGAAATGTGTTCTGAGGTAATCTAACGATGTAACGTAACATTGCAGCAGATACAGGGCATATGAAGAAGCCTGAGGGTAAACTTTCACGAACTTGGTTTTTGGGAAGTCACTCGGTCCCTTTGTCTTTTCCAAATCTTTAGGGTTGCACTCAACCCCATGATTGCAGAAAATCTCCTGGGAATTCAGTATTCCAAAGAAACTTGTGTTCAAGGTCATAAGCTAGAAAATGAAGATTAGACAGTTGCATACATATACCTAAAATTTCAGTATTGATTATTTTGTCTTTAGTCAATATTTTCTAGAAATTTCTAGATACTAGAAACTAATGCCACAGCTGATTGGATGTGTCCTCTTCACGTCTATCCTGGGATATTGTCCCAAGAAACAGGTCAGTGGAAGTTTGTTTTAGGTGTCTCTTTGTAAATTTCCTGAAGTTTCTATTTATATTGGATTCTACTAGAACATGTTTCTTAAAAGTTGACTTAAATTTGTTCACAGCCTTAACACGAGTTCCATTTTGGAACAAGTGAAATTGGTGCAGAGAGATTCAAAGTGGAGTTAGCCCACAGAATGCCCATTAACGCTTTTTATAAACTTGGTTCAGTTAAGTGCTATGGCAATTTCTTTCATGGGTACAGAGATACATAGAGAAGAGAAATCCTACAGTGGCTGATCATATGCCATCTCAGAATCACTAAGAAGAGCCAGCATGGTTTTCAACTTATAAAACAGGTACAAACTGGTGAAGAACCATATTAAAATGTAGTACTGGAGAAACATAAGAAGCAGAAGTGTCAGCCTCCAGCTTCCACGTTCTCTCTGATAGATACTGGGCTTGCTTTGGCCCACTCTTCCCTTGTTGCTTCTCCACTTTGGGTGATTAATGCCTATTGCCAAATCCACTGTAATGAGAAGACTGGAAATCTAATGTGTAGTTACCAGATTGTTCACTTTATGTGCAGCCATAAAATGCTTTTGTCTTTGGGTATTTTGTGATATTACTGACACACTTCTAGCATATAGCATTAGATTATGATGTGTTACATATAGTTTTCCCCAGTATTATGAGGGGCACTTTAGTTCATGGTGTATTTGAATTGTTTAAGATTCAAAGTAAGGGAGCAGGAGAGGGTAAAAGCATTGGCTTCTCTTTTAGTGGACCCAGGTTCAATTCCCAGAACCTACATGGTGGCTCACAAACATTCATGAATCTAGTTCTAGGAGATCCAATGCCCTCTCCTGGTCTTTGTGGGCACCAAGCACATACATGGTACACATACATATATTCAGGCAAAACATTTAGTCACATAAAATTAATAAATACAATAAAATTAATGCATTTTTTAAAAAAGATTCAGAGTAGAATCTAAAAAAGATTAGCCAGCGCTGAAACAGGCTTCAGATTTGCAGGCATAGTGTTTCATGTATTAACATAACCCTGGGTGCTGAAGGAATGGTTCCTTGGTAAAAAGCTTCTGGAAGATCCGAAAAGAACACCCATGCCAGGCAGTCAACAAACACCTGCAACTCCAGTTTCAAGGACCCCAATGTCCTCTTCTGGTCTCTCTGGGCACCTGCACTCATGGACACATACCCTCACCAGGACACATAATAATTAAAAATATTTGTATGTTTATGGAACATGGTTAATACAATACATTTCTATGTTTGTGCCTTTCTGCAATTGTCCTTTAATTTCTTTCTGGGTTTGTTAATAGAATATTGCTGTATTAGGAGAGGACTTGGAATGTCACCTACTCTTATGCTTTCTATACGCGTCTGCAAAAAAAACAATTAGTGTTTCTTGTTTAAAAGTGAGGCATGGGGTCTTGATTAAGTGAACAGAATAAAGATAAGCAGAACAATTTCTTTTTTTAATAGAATATTTTTGTAGAATAGGAGACTTTGAAGCCTCTATTAAGCTCATGTAAGAATCAGAGGGATAAGTAGGGAGAATTCAGGGGTTAGAGAAGAGAATGGGTTCTGAAATTTCCTCTTATGTGCTAAGGACCTAGGGCTTCCTCTCCACCCTGGCTCCCACCAGGAAGGTCAGAGGCTATCATGCCTGTAGGGACAACACAGGTCTGGACTGGGAAGGTGCCATCAGGACACTCGGACCCCACTGCTCTAAACCCAGCAATAGGTGTTGTATTAAAACCACAGCATTTCACAGCAGTTGTTCATCAAATAATGTCGCATGTTTCCCCCATTTCTAATAGCTTATTTAAGGGGTCCTTTTCCCATGTTTCCCCAGGGATGCTGGAAATAATGTCTGTATTTCCCCTAGCTTGTATTCTAGTTGTCAGAAAGTCAAAACACAAACACTAGCTGAACAGACTCAGTTACATCTTAACATAGTAATTGTTAAAGTAGTTAGGAGAAAACCAAACACACACACACACACACACACACACACACACACACACACACACGGTGTTATTATTATGCATATGCATTTTTAATGACCGATTCTCTGTATAACCTTAAATTACAATGCAGGTTAAATTTCCCTTGCTGATTTATACACATAATGTAAACTCCAGACACAGTTAATGATATTGCAGCGTAAAACTGTTCCGTTGCAGACTAAAGACCTTGCTTAGCACTGCAAAGCTCTGGGTTCATTTCAATGTGATCATTGAGGCACTATGCAGAGATTATGCATTTATTGTATTTTTTTTCATGAATACATGAATGAATAATAAGTTCAACAAACAAGAGTTTCCTACTGGGAATGTCAAACAAATCATTCTGCAAAGTGCTCTGAATTTCAATCAATCACTCTCCCTAACACTTGCCCCACCGCTTCCTTCTGCGTCAGCAGAGTCAGCCCTTGGAATTGGTGCAGTCGTGGGCAGGAGGTACAGGTCAACTGAGCACAGGGTCCTTGGTCTTCTCACCCTAGCAGGGGTCATCCTGGTGGCCCCCATCTCCAGTGGCCTGGAGTACTGGTGAGTCATAGTCCCACATGCTTGCTAATCCTTAGGATCTGGTATCCAGGAGCTCTAACAGATGGTCCGCTGGAGATGAATGAATTGATCGTCACAACACCAGGAAACAGGACTGCAGGTTTAACACGTGCAACCCTGGATGAATGGCATAAACTAGGCATCATGAAGACACCCGGGCAAGGACTCAGTGTGGACTCTGGAGTCTTGAGGGTCTGAGTTGAAGGCTAGCCTCTGCCGTAGAGCATCCCTGACCTCATTTTGGGAGTTCACTATTAGGATTACGCAGAGTTTTGATCCACATCAAAAGCAGGGAAGATGAGTCTGGCAGGAGCAGACAGTTCTTCATTTAGAGTTCACTGTGCACACGTAGTTTTGGGACAAGCAACTTTTTGGACGAAGCTATTTCTTTCTCCTACTGCTGCTACCTACCTACTGTGACCTGAGGCAGATTCTAGTGCTGAAGCTCCCTGGGGAGAGATGCCTGTTTGAGGTACATTGTCTATAGCTAGAGGCAGCTTGCTTGGCCTGAAATTGGCCCACCTACCAAGAGCACTTGCTATTCATCACCTACCAAATCAATGAATATGTAACAAATTTGGAGTGAATTCCAGAAGCTGTGATAATCAGATTTCTACTTCAGTATAAATGAACATCCCAACTCCCCCGACCAATTAAATGTTACTGAACAATGCAGTTGCTTATGTTTTATTTACAGCCTCCAAAAGGAGAGCATTATTCTTTATTAGCTCTAATTAGACTCTCCTGGGACAGGACCTATCTTATAGCTGCTGTTACGTGTCAGTTTTTGTTGTATGCAGCACAGTGGTTATTTAATAAAACCTGGATGTTTCTCCTTCCAGTTCTCAAACATTTATTGTAAAAAAAAATCATGTAAGTTGAAAATTTATCAAGGTTTGTTACAAAGATGTCCTTCCACTATGGGTCTGATATGAATAGATAAAATATTTCATTTTCTATAGCTGAAAGTGGCTGGATCAAATGTGACAGTTATTTTAATCCTTGGGAACAGACCTAGGCTCATCCATTTGTAAGGTTGGGGAGCGCTTCCAGTTGAAATGGGCTCTCACATTCCTACAGTGGGAATGATTGTCCTGGCCATGCCGAGATCAATGATGATACTCTTGTGAGCCTCCGTTTTCTTTTTGTAAAATGTAAAGTTGTCCAGATTGGTGCCCAAGACCCTTCTGATAGCGTAGCAGAGATTTGCGTGCACAAAGTCACAAGAGGTTGAAGTCCTCGGTCAATTGCTTAAGCTGCCTGTGCCTAGGGGACCTCTCCTGTGAAAAGGCAATCACGAGGATTAAAGAAATTTAAAAACTCAAATATTTGAATGTCCCTGCTGTAGTGGCTAATCCTTACTGTCAACTTGATAGAATTTAGAACCAGCCTGGAAACACACATCCAGGTCTCTGTGAGGGTGGAAAGTTCAGCTGGGGGAGGAAACATCCCCCTGGAATGTGTTTGGCACCATCCTGTGGGCTAGAGTTCCAGACTGAATAAAAAGGAGGAAGTGATCTGAGAGCCAGTGTTCATCTCTCTCTACTTTGAGACTGTGGCTGCCATGTGACCAGCTGCATAGTCCTGCTGCCACGACTTCCTGACGTGATGGGCTGTATCCTCAAACTGTAAGCCCCACTAAACCCTTCCTTAAGCTGCTTCTCAGCATGAGTTTGCTCACAGCAATTAGAAAAATAACGTACCAGGTAATTTCTGCAAGTGAGTTTCTGATTCATGCTCCCTTTGGCTTCAGCGATGTCTCTTATTTATTGAGTAGTTAATATGTTACAGGCAGGGATGGGCTAAGTCTGATTTGCATCTTATAAAAATATAACAACAAATATAGGGTGAGGACACTGTAATCTCCATTTTAAAAATGTGGAAACGGTGGCCGAGTGTTAAGATAATTGTGTGTGCTGGTCAGCTACCGAATGGGAATCCAAGTCCAGCACAGCACTAGCATTCAATTTCATCCCATCCTCTCTCTGGAGGGCTCCTTTGGGAGCAGACCAGGCAGGCCTGCAGCGCTCCCGGATGACTAAGGAAGGACGGAGAAGGGCTCTTTTTAATATGTGCAAGTATGTGCACACGTGTGCATGAGCATGCTCCTACATGTGTTGCCAGTAGAGGTTGATAGCAGGTTAATTTGTTTATCACACCATCTTATTTTTTTTAAAGACACTAATTTTTTTAAGCAGTTAATTATCTGGTGTATATATGTGTGTGGTATACATGCACAGGTGTGAGTGTGTAAATGTGTTTGCTTGGAGACTGCAGGAGGGTTTGGGTGCCTTCCCTTTAACACACTCTGCCTTATTCCTTTGAGGCAGGGTCTCTCTCTGACCTGGAGCTTGTGGTTTTGAGCTATGATGGTAGTCAGCAAGCCTCAAAGATCACTCTATCGTTGCCCCTTCAGTGCTGGGATTACAGGTGTTCATAGGAAAACATCTGGCCAGTCACATTGGCACTGGCATCTGAACCCCACATTTACAGCTGCAAAGCATGTGTTCTTGACCACCAAGCCATCTCTCTGGCCGCCACCTTATTTTTTGAATCAAGGTCTCTCACTGAGCCTGGAGCTTACTGATTTGGCTAGACTGGCTGGCCGGCAAGCATCAGGGATCCCCACCCTTCCAGCACTGGGGTGACAAATGCATACCAGTACATCCAGCAGTTGGCATGGGTCCTAATGCTTACATGGCAAGTACTTTACCAAGGACGCCATCTCCTCAACCTGAAGAGGGATCTCTAGACATCTCTGTTCACCTTCTTGTCACATGGCTTCTGTCACTTTTGCCACTGATGTTGACACCTGGCTTCGCATTTATCCAGTTCTATCTGAGTGAGTCCCCTGTCACACAAATTCATGATGCGGCCTTGATTCTGAAAGCATTACTAGTTCAGGTTGCTGGCATTGTGACATCCCTCTGGTTTTGCCCCAGTTGCTCTTACTGTACTGTTAGCTTTCACTGTGTTTGCCTTTTCTTCTTTGTGGTCTTGTCTGCTTCCTGGGAACAAAGGGGAGAGCGGCTACCTCCCTCTGACTCACATAGAGTGCTCAGAATTTCCTGTGTTCCAAGTCCTCTTTATAGTTTGTGTGTGTGAGCTCACATGCTCATATTTGAGAGAGCCAGAGGCTACCCAGTTCTCTCTTTAGACCACCCACCAGCACATCCTTAATAGCTCCAATAGGCTATTGTGACCAAAACATCCATTTCTGACCCAGAACTCCAGCAAGGCCTGAATTCTGGTAACAAGAGAAAACCTTGGCAGATTGTCTTTCTTGTACATAATCCCTTTACACCCATGTCTTTGAAGTCCATATTTGATGTCTCAGAGGGGCACCTTACTTTCTGACAGGCACGCAGTACCGCTGGTCCTACTAGGTAGTTGACTGACAAACTCAGACCATTTGTTTTAGCATTAATTTTAAATAAAATTCTGCCTTCAATACCCTATCAGCTCAAGTCTCATGTGATTCTATTAGCTGTTACAGAGATGCGATTAACAGCCGAAAGACCATTAGAGTATCTAAACTGGGTTGACATTTGCATCTGTAAACCAAATAGACCTGATATTTCACACTCTGTCCCAGCTACAGCGTGAAGGAGAAATTTATTTCTTCATCAGCAAATTACAACAGATGTTCACCTCACTCTGCAGTGTTTCTCATTTGCCCTTTTCCTTTCTGCTATTTGGTGAGGTCCTTGTGTGTCTGATATCCAGGAGGATGTGTATGTGTTAGCATAGTGGGAAACTAATGGACAGGGTACTATTTTACCTTTTTTCTACTGGTATCAATCTCAGAAAGTTCACTTGTTTGTCAGTTGGCCCAGTACAAGCACATAATATCCTGGTTTTGGGAGTGGGTGGCAGAGCATCTTCCGTGCTTTATGATTGACAGGAAGCAGAAACAGAATGTAGTGGTTTGAATGAAATTGGTCCCCATAGGCTCATAGGGAGTGGCACTATTAGGAGGTGTGGTCTTGCTGAAGTAGGTGTGGCCTTGTTGGAGGAAGTGTGTCAGTGGGGGGTGGGCTTTGAAGTTTCAAATGTTCAAGCCAGGCCCAGTGTCACTCCCTTTTCCTGTTTCCTGCCAATCCAGATATAGAACTCTCAGCTACCTTTCCACCATGTGCACTGACATACTTCCCGCCATGATGGTGACAGATTAAACCTCTGAACTGTAAGTCAACTCCAATTAAAAGTTTTCCTGTATAAGGGTTGCCATAGTCACAGTGTCACTTCACAGAAATTCAAACCCTAACTAAGACAGAGAGGACTGAGACAAGATCATCACAAGGTTCTGCCTCAAGTGAAGAGACCATTTCTTATACTAGGTCCCACCCCTTGAAGTTTTCAGAATCTTTTAAAATGGGGATATGGGGACCAAACATATGGGAATCAAGCCCCAACACATAGCCTTTTAGGGCAAAACTTCATATCCAAAGCAGAACAAGGTCTTTATTGAAAACTGGGGCGCTGGAAATTGTAAACATACTTTGTTACTCTTAAAAGAGAAAAGCGTCCCATGATTTGACCTCAACCAGCTGTAAAGATAAGACACATTATGATCATATTCCCCATAAATTTAGAGATGATGGATGCACATGTCATTATCAAGCAGAGTCTAGACATGGGAGAACTTCTCTATTAGCCCCTCTGTGTCTTTGGAGCATGGCTTTGTATCTATCTGTAGAGTAGCTGTCTCCTGAAGGTGCTACTTCTACACTTTTGATTTCATCACCTCCGTTTTCTCTGTCTTAAAGATTCATGCTTACAGTTAAAATAATTTGGGCCTGGTGTGTTTCTAATGTGCTCTCTGAAGTGTCTGTACAATAGAGCATCATCACAGGCCTTCCTTCCTAGGTGTGCATTCTTCACAATGTCAGCAAAGTCCATTTAAACCCTGTGGGTTTTCTGCTGTGTCCTCACCTATCATTTCATCTGAGTACGAGATCTTCATTCTGCCTTGTCTATTGGTATCATTTTGCCACCCTTCTGTCTCTCAAATGTGCTCAAAGCGAGACTCATCATCTCCTCCTTGCTCCAACACATTCCCTCCAAGCAAGCTTTCTCTCTGGTCACTGGCTAACCATGCTTGCTTCCTCCCATCTCCCTCCATATCTCTCCTCTCTTTTTTTCTTTCTCCCTCCTCCCTCTTTCCCGTCCCTCCCTCTCACATTTTTTAGCCTGACCAATTGTATCAGTGTCACCTCTAACAACTAGATTCTTTTTTTAAAAAAAAAGATTTTGTTTTACATTTGAATCTGTATGTGGGTGTGTGCACTTGATTGCAGGTGCCCACAGAGGTCAAAAGGGTAAGTTGAATCCCCTAGGACTGGAGTTACAAGTGGATGGACGATGAGAACCAAACCTGGTTCGCTCCAAGAGCAGCAAATGCTCTCAAAGTCTGAGCCTTTTCTCTAGCCCTACTTCAGGTTCTTATCATCTGTTCATTGGAGACGTCACTTCCCCCCTAGCTGGACACCCCATGTCCAGAATCTTCTGTAAGTCTATCACTCCCATCAGTGTCAGAGACAAGTTTTAAAATTCAGTTCTTATGTTGTTTTCCTTACCACACACTTGAAAAGGCTCCCTTGGCTAGACTTCTACACAAAGTGCACACACAGCTCTGCCGTCTTATCATAACTTGGGATACTGTCCCCGTGTTACCCACCACAGTCCTGTACTGAACTGCATCTGCTTTTCACTGGTATCTCCTTACACACCTGGTAATTTTTTTTGCTTCAAATGTGCAATTAGAAAGCTGAACTCAAGAGATTATGTCTGTTTTGTTCGCTATTGAATTCCACAAAACCAAAACAATGTCAAATATAGAATAGACCTGAGGGGGTAGACTGCCACATTAAAGAATGCAAAAATACTGGGCGGAAAGAACTAGTATTTCAACCTCTTAATCATCAGCCTTATATTTTCTTTCTTTTTTTCTTGAAATAGATTTTTTTCATATAATATATTCTGATTATATTTTCCCCTACCCACCTCTTCTCCCAGATCCTCCCCACCTATCCAACTCTACGCCTTTTCTTTCTCTTCCTTATTAGAAAGTAAACAAGCTTCTAAAAATAATAAAATAAGATACAGTAATATAAAATAAAGACAAACAAACCGGAACAGGACCAAACAAACTAACAGAGAAAAAAAGAGCCAAAGAAAAAGCACAAGAAACGCATATAGACACAGAGACACACATTCACACACACAGAAATTCCATTGAAAACATGAAATTGAGCACTGTAATATATAAGCAAAAGAACTTTAAGAAAAAGAAACTAAACAAAACAAAATAAAAAACCACACGAAGCATTATGAGACAAAGCTCTCCAGAAATACCATTGAGTTTGTTTTGCGTTGGTCATCTAATGCCGGTCATGGGGCTTGACCTTAAGAATGGTTTAGATACCCAGAGAAGCAACACTGGAGAAACCTAAATTTTCCTTCACAAGTAGTTGTCAATTGGAGATAACTTCTAAGTTGGGGATGGGGGCTTACATCTCTTTCCCTTCTCAGTACTGGGGCCCTGACTGGTTTAGACCTGCCCAGGCCCTATGCGTGCTTCCACAGTCTCTAGGAGTTCATATGCACATCAATTCTGTCATGTCTAGAAGGTCATGTTTCCACTGGCTCTTTCTGTCTTTCTGCCTTGTCTTCCACAGAGTTCTCTGAGCCACACAGGGAAAAGATTTGATGGTGACATCCCATTTAGGACCGAGTGTTCCAAGGTCTCTCACATCATCCTGTTGTGGGTCTCTGTATTTCTTCCCATCTATGGCAGGAGGAGGCTTTTCTGACGATGACTAAGCAAGACACTGATCTATGAGTATAGCAGAATGTCAGTCATTAGGAGATATTTTATTGCTATGTTCCTTGAACAGAACAGTAGTATTTGGTTTCTCCTAGGTCCATAATTTATCTAGTCTCAGGTTCTTGGCTACCTGAACAGTGTAGGCATGGGTTCCATTTCATAAGCCAATCAGATAGTGGTTGGTTACCCACAAGTCTTATACTGCTACACCAGCATTATCTTGCAGGCAGGTCACCATTGTAGATCAATGGATTTGAAACTGGGTCGGTGTTTAGCTTCCTCCTTTGGTAGTGTGCAGAGAGAACCTTCCAGTACATGAACACTAGTTAGTAGGGGTGAAGGCTCTAGGTAGTCCCATTTTGATTTTTCCATGTTCAATGAGTTACGTAGGTGGCATCTTCAACGATAGGACCTTACATCAGTTTGTAGAGAACAACCAATAGCTTTGACAATAGTCTATATTGTTTAGAGAACTCAATTAGATATAACCCATTCCCAGCACTGGAAGTCTCATTTGGTGTCAAGAGATGTCTAATTGGGGTTTTTCCTCCCTCATTATTTGGTGATTCCATCTAGATTTCTTTTATATATGTGTATATTTTAAGAACCTTCTACAGTACTGTTTTCATACAACCATTTAAATTGGTCTTAGTTTTAGCTGTCCCTCCCCCATATTCCTCTTTCCTCCCCCTCTCCATTTGATCCTCCTGTTATAGACCATCTCCCCCATCTACCCATTACTATCTATTCCATTCCCATTCTTAGGGAGATCCTTCCCTGCCCCGAGTCCCTTACTCTATCTATACCTAACTTCTGTGGCTATACCATTTTTAGCTTGCCTATCAAAGACAGCTAACATCCACATTCAAGCAAATACATACCATATTTGTCTTTTTTGGTCAGGGTTACCTCACTTGGGATAATTTCTTTCTAGCTTCTTTCATTTACCTGTGGTTTTTATGATTTTTTTATTTTTAAACTTTTTTTGTTTGTTTGTTTGCAGACAGGATATCTCTGTGTAGTCCTGGCTGTCCTAAAACTCTCTTTGTAGACCAGGCTAGCCTTGAACTCAAAGATCTGCCTGCCTCTGCCTCTCAAGTTCTGGGACTAAAGGCGTGCACGACCACCACTCATGAGTTTTTTAATAGCTTAGTAATATTCTATTGTGTAAATGTATGATATTTTCTTTATCTGTTCATTCATTGGTGGACATCTAGGGTGTTTCCAATTTCTGGCTATTATGAATAGAGTAGTAATGAACATAGTTGACTAACTGTCTCTGTAGTAGGCTGTAAAATCTTTAGGCTGTATCCCCGAGTGATATATCTGTATCTTGAGATAGATTGATACCCAGCTTCCCAAGAAATCTTCACATTGATTTCCATAACGACTCTACAAGGTTTCACACCCACCAGCAATGGGTGTGAAAATCCTCCTCACCAGCATGAGCTGTGTCATTTTTTTTGTTGTTGTTTTTTGATCTTGGCCATTCTGACTGGTGTAAGATGAAGTCTCAAAGTAGTTTTGATTTTCATTTTCCTGAAAACTAAGGATGTTGAATGTTTCTTTGCTTTTTCAGTTATTTGTGTTTCATCTTTTGAGAACTCTGTTTAGGTGACCACCCCAGTTTTTAATTGAGTTGTTTTCTTGATGTCTAGTTTCTTTTTTAAAAGTTCTTTATATATTTTCAACATTAGCCATTTCTTGGATGTGTAGTTGGTAAAAATCTGTTTGCATTCTTTAGGTAAACACTTTGTCCAAATGATGGTGTCCTTTGCCATGGAAAAGCTCTTCAGTTTCGTGAGGTCTCATTTATTAATTACTGATCTTAGTTCCTGTACCATTGAGTTAAACACTGTTCCCCACTTTCGTTTCTATCAGCTTCATTGTGTCTTGCATTATGCTCAGGTCCTTGATCGATTCAGACTTAAGTTTTGTGCAGGGTGACAACTACGGATGCATTTGGAGTCCTCTGCATACAGCACCATTTGCTGAAGATCCAGTCTTATATTTCCTCTTCTAAAATACCTGATAATCTGGGGGTGTAAGAAAACAGATTTCCCAAGTGATGTCAAGGAGTGTGGTTTTTACTTGTTTAGCCCTAAGACTTAATCAAATATGTGTCAAGAGGAAATTGATATTTTCTTTGGTCATAGGAAGTAATATAGTTCTTGTAGAAGGTTGGATTTTTCTGCTTTATTCTGACAGCATGAAGAACCTTACATTCATGTTTCTCACATGTAGCATCCATACCAATCACCGGTGGATCTTGTTTAGGTACCAGCTCTGCTTTCTGGGATCTATTGGCTAATGTGAGTCTGCATTTCCAATAGTTCATCAGGTGATGGCTGTAGTGCCAACCCCTGAACCTTACTTCACATGGTGAAGTGCCAGGTGACCACTTAGAGTGAATGCAGGTCCTTTCCTTTCCCCCTAACATTTGCTGGCTTTTTCAAACTAATGATTCTGTTTCATTATAGTCCCCAGAAATAGTTGATTATCATACCAATATTTAGAATCTGTGCTCTTAATGTTTATGCAAATCAAACTCTCGTGCAGATAAAGGACAAACTTGACAGCCAGCCAGAATTAATGTTCAGGTAGAATGCGTGTCTTCTTGGGCCTCATTTCAGAGGAACAGGTTTTCTAAACTGTCAATCAAGTAATGATTATTGGTCAATGCTTTGTAGCAGATGAATTCAGGATAATAAATCTGAAAGAATACCAAATCTGACCTGGAGATTGCACCCTGAGGACAAGTAAATGACTTCCAGTGAAGACAGAACGGCTTCCTGTTAGCTGGGTGTCTGAAATCAGGTCATAACTACATCAGTGGAGGGTGTCTATGCCTGCCTGACTTACTGTGTCAGGATCAGCTAAATCTAGACTTAGAATCTCCCTACAATTTCATGCACTTTGGGTTTAAAGAACTTTAAGTGTAACTGAACCATGTTGACAAGAACCATGACAAATATCATCCGGGGAAAGCACAGACCCAGGTGTCAACGTCTTTGCATTTCTGCTCTTACATCAGGTGGCCAGAGTTTTCCTGCTGGCCAACACCATGACATTTGGGTTATGGAGCCATCGTAATGTATCTGTGAAAAGAGGGGTGTGTATTTTAGTCACGTAAGTGTGACCCCTGAAGGTTATTGGTCTTTGTGTTTTAGGAAGCTGACAACAACAACAATACTAAAAATAACAACAATGGCTGATGAATGACTTGGTTCGTAGATATTTCCATGTGCTACCTTTACTCTGCTTAAAAGTGCCTTGCTGGAAGTTCAAAGAACACAGGGCAATTTTCACTGTAATTGGCTCAATGGGCACATGGGAGCTTACTGAGCTGGAAAGAAACTGGGATAGTCAATCGGGGACCAGAGTCCTTTTATGTCTCTGGTTAATGGCAGTGCACAGATCCTATGAACAGTGCTGAGTGTTGAATTATTAAATGAGATGGTTGAGGAATAGTTTTAAATTTTAATTAACATGTTCTTCTAAGTCTTTTAAAGGACCCCCAAATTCAGCACTCAACAAAAGACCAAGCATTTTCATGTTTATCATCAACATTGTCTTGGTAGTATTTTAAAACTTAAGCTTTCCCATCTCCAGGCTGAAGCTGGAGGCTTTTTCCGTGACTGTCAATGCTGGAACAAGTGGATCCACTGGAATGCTATGATACTGTCTCTGAGAGAATGTTCTCAGTGGATCCCTGACTCCCTTGAAATGAAATAAAAAAAGAAATTCATGGTGAAACAGCTATTCCACTGCTTTTATTTATTAAAAACCTGTCTAAATGTTTGACATTTCCATCCTCAAAGCTCCCAGGGTTCTTTTGTGGGGAAAGAAGCGAATGTTGAGTGATTTGCCAGATTCTTTAGAGCAGCAATTTTTGGTCTAGATCTGGACCTACCCTTGAATGATTTAACGCTCTTGCTGCACTAGCGGGAGGTGGCTGAGGAGGCCTGCACAATGCTCATGTGTGAGGCTGAAAGTCATATATTCTTTAATTGTCAGGCTTTCCCCCTTGCTTTCCAGTTACAGCTGACGGCGGGGGAAGGCTGCTTTTGGCACACGTTCCTATGTTTCTTAAAGCGCTCTGGAGGCAAAACAAAATATCTTCAAAGGCTTCCTCTGCGGAATCTATTTCAGGATTAAGCACTTTCAACTCTGGGATGACTTTAATGAAGCCGCGTCTGCTTTTCTATCAAGGTCAACATCTCCTCTCCTTCCCCAGGGGACTTTAGGGAAGTGTGTGAGTCAGATTCCATGAAATCACACTAAGAGTAGAACAGTGTTGCTGGAGCGCAGATCCAGGCCTGGCTGTTTCTAGAGATGACTGCGGTCCTGGGCAACAGAGGAGCCAGCGAGAATTAAAAATACATGCATGTGTATTTTGAAAAGGAACTGATTAAGGTAGTTTTCATTGAGAGACTGGCCCCAGAGTCAGGACATCTGAACTCTGCTGTTCATGTCTTAATCTTGGGCAAGTCATTTATGGACTTCTGTTCTCCCATTTAAATAATGGAGCCACATGATTCTTAATGTCCCCTTCGGCAAGATCGTTCTCTACTTTCCAGAAAAAGAGCCAGAAAATTCTCTGAAAACTTGTTTCGAACGTTCACAACAATCTGATAAAAAAACAATGGTGTAAAAATGTAATCACTGATAGATGCATATGGGCTTTGGGTAATACGTGTTTCTTAAATGCTAATCCTCAGTAAATTGCTTGATCATTTGGTATGCAGCATGCTGGAGTGTATTACATATTGTATTTATATTTTATATTTGGAAGTGCCTCTGAACATTGCATATGGCAGCTCTGGCTCTGTCGGTAGCATTCCCCATGGAGCCCATATGTGAACAGCATCACAATCCTTGTATGGCAGTATTCCCTTTTCCTCTCAGGAATGTCAGTTTTGATTTGTACAATGAATGCACGTCTATTTCATAGTCTTGTACTTTCTGCATTATATTCATAAAAAGAAAATAGTGTTTGGAGCGGTACTATATGGCTAAAAGTTATTTTTGAAATCAACTCCCATCTTTTTGTCTCTGCCTCGATCTCTCTGCTGTCTCTCTCCTTCCTGTCTGTCTATAAAGAGTTAATAAAATTTCAATAAGATTATTTTCCAGAGAAAATCTATAATATTGTTAACTTTCAGGAATGGTTTTATATATATATATGAATATATGTATATATGTATTAACTTTTATATTATTGGAATTTAGTTAAGTATAATTTCAAATATTTTAAATTTCAAATCTCTAATTTTGATTTGGGCACATTTTAATTGTAAATACTTATTTTGCATATGGATATTATGTCCGTTAATAATTCACATCTTTGTTCATAATCTCCTTCCTTCTGCTCCTCATTTGGACATTGGGAGCTCAG